>AWWV01010502.1:0-71295 GCA_001974805.1 Corchorus capsularis | reverse complement strand
TCTGCTTTGCATGATTTTTGGCGCCAAGATTCCTTGAAATATCTATATTCGAGTAACCAAATCTAAGCCACATTTGACATAAGGATTTTTTTTTCGAGCATCAAAAACCAGTTTCGATTTAATTAGAAATTAATTCGGAAAAACATAGGAAAATAGATATTAGAAGAATTGAAAGCCCTTCTATCTTTTTGGCCTTGACTTATAAATTTTAAGAAAGTATTTTGGCCAAAAATTAAGGAAAATTTTTCGGGTCAATTTTTTCAAAAATTTTAGTCGAAATCGTGTAGTAATCATCACAGTTTTTTCGCTAAAAACGCGTTCCAGTGACCCGTCTCTGTTTTGCATGATTTTTGGCGCTAAAATCTCTTTGAAATATCTATATTCAAGTAACCAAATCTAAGCCACGTTGGACATAAGAATTTTTTTTTCGAGCATCAGAAAGCAGTTTCTATTTAATTAGAAATTAATTCGGAAAAACATAGGAAAAACGATATTAGAAGCATTTAAAGCCCTTCAATCTTTTTGGCCTTGAATTATAAATTTTAAATGAGTGTTTTGGCAGAAAATTAAAGAAATTTTTTCTGGATCAATTTTTTCCAAAATTTTACTCGAAATCGTGTAGTAACCATCAAAGTTTTTTTGCTAAAAACACGTTCCGGGGACTCGGCTCTGTTTTGCCTGATTTTTTGCGCCAAGATTCTTTGAAATATCTATATTCGAGTAGCCAAATCTAAGCCACATTGGACATAAGGATTTTTTTCGTGCTTCAGAAACCTGTTTCGATTTAATTAGAAATTAATTCGTAAAAACATAGGAAAAACGAAATTAGAAAATTTAAATGCCCTTCAATCTTTTTGGCCTTGAATTATTAATTTTCAATGAGTCTTTTGGCCAAAAATTGAGGGAAATTTCGGATCAATTTTTTGCTAAATTTTAGTTAAAATCATGTAGTAATCATCACAGTTTTTCGCTAAAAATGCGTTTCCGGCGACCCAGCTCTGTTTTGCATGATTTTTGGCGCCAAGACTCCTTGAAATATCTATATTCGAGTAACCAAATCTAAGCCATGTTGGACATAAGGATTTTTTTTTCGAGCATCAGAAACCAGTTTCGATTTAATTAGAAATTAATTCGAAAAAACATAGGAAAATCGATATTAGAAGCATTGAAAGCCCTTCAATCTTTTTGGCCTTGACTTATAAATTTTAAAAGAGAATTTTGGCCAAAAACTATGGAAAAATTTTTCAGGTCAATTTTTTCTAAAATTTTAGTCGAAATCCTGTACTAACCAGCACAGTTTTTCGCTAAAAACGCGTTCCGGTGACCGGACTCTGTTTTGCATGATTTTTGGCGCTAAGACTCAATGAAATACCTACATTCAAGTAGCCATATCTAAGTCACATTGGACATAAGGATTTTTTTTTCGATCATTAGAAACCAGTTTCGATTTAATTAGAAATTAATTCGGAAAAACATAGGAAAAACGAAATTAGATAGGTTAAATGCCCTTCAATCTTTTTGGCCTTGAATTATAAATTTTCAATGAGTCTTTTGGCCAAAAATTGAGGGAAATTTTGGATCAATTTTTTGCTAAATTTTAGTTAAAATCATGTAGTAATCATCACAGTTTTTCGCTAAAAATGGTTTCCGGGACCCCGGCTCTGTTTTGCATGATTTTTGGCGCCAAGACTCCTTGAAATATCTATATTCGAGTAACCAAATCTAAGACACGTTGGACATAAGGATTTTTTTTTTCGAGCATCAGAAACCAGTTTCGATTTAATTAGAAATTAATTCGGAAAAACATAGGAAAAATCGAAATTAGAAGCGTGAAAAGCCCTTCAATCTATTTGGCCTTGAATTATTAATTTTCAATGAGTCTTTTGGCCAAAAATTGAGGGAAATTTCGGATCAATTTTTTGCTAAATTTTAGTCAAAATCATGTAATAATCATCAAAGTTTTTTGCTAAAAATGGTTTTCGGGACCCGGGCTCTGTTTTGCATAATTTTTGGCGCCAAGACTCCTTGAAATATCTATATTAAAGTAACCGAATATAAGCCACTTTGGACATAAGGATATTTTTTTTCGAGCATCAGAAACCGATTTCGATTTAATCAAATATTAATTCTGAAAAACATAGGAAAAACGAAATTAGAAACGTGAAAAAGCCCTTCATTCTTTTTGGCCTTGAATTAAAAAATTTCATTGAGTATTTTGGAAAAAAATTAACGAAAAATTTTTTAGGTCAATTTTTTGCTAAATTTTAGTCGAAATCATGTAGTAACCATCACAATTTTTCGCTAAAAACGCGTTCCGAGGACCCATCTTTGTTTAGCATGATTTTTTGCGCCAAGACTCCTTGAAATATCATATATTCGCGTAACCAAATCTAAGCCACGTTGGACATAAGGATTTTTTTTCCGAGCAACGGAAACCAGTTTCTATTTAATTAGAAATTAATTCAGAAAAACAGAGGAAAAACGATATTATAAGCATTCAAAGCCCTTCAATATTTTTGGCCTTGAATTATAAATTTTAAATGAGTATTTTGGCCAAAAATTAAGGAAAATTTTTTCGGGTCAATTTTTTCAAAAATTTTACTCGAAATCGTGTAGTAACAATCAAAGTTTTTCGCTAAAAACTCGTTTCGGGGACTCGGCTCTGTTTTGCATGATTTTTTGCGTCAAGACTCCTTGAAATATCTATATTCGAGTAGCCAAATCTAAGCCACATTAGACATAAGGATTTTTTTTTCGAGCTTCAGAAACCTGTTTCGATTTAATTAGAAATTAATTCGGAAAAACATAGAATTGAATTATAAATTTTCAATGAGTATTTTTGCAAAAAAATTGAAGAAAAGTTTTTCGGGTCAATTTTTTGCTAAATTTTAGTCGAAATCGTGTAGTAACCATCACAGTTTTTCGCTAAAAATGCGTTCTAGGGCCCCAGCTCTGGTTTGCATGATTTTTGGCGCCAAGACTCCTTGAAATATCTATATTCAATTAACCAAATCTAAGCCACTTTGTACATAAGGATTTTTTTTTGGAGCATTAGAAACCGATTTCGATTTAATCAAATATTAATTCTGAAAAACATAGGAAAAACGAAATTAGAAGCGTGAAAAGCCCTTCATTCTTTTTGGCCTTTAATTATAAATTTTCAATCAGTATTTTAGCAAAAAAATTGAAGAAAAATTTTTCGGGTAAATTTTTTGCTAAATTTTAGTCGAAATCGTGTAGTAATCATCACAGTTTTTCGCTAAAAACGCGTTCCGAGGCCCCGGCTTACTTTTGCAGGATTTTTGGTGCCAAGATTCCTTGAGATATCTATATTCGAGAAACCAAATCTGAACCACATTGGACATAAGGATTTTTTTTTCAAGCATCAGAAACCAGTTTCGATTTAATTAAAAATTAATTCGGGAAAACATAGGAAAAACGATATTAGGAGCATTTAAAGCCCTTTAATCTTTTTGGCCTTAAATTATAAATTTTCAGTGAGTATTTTGGCCAAAAATTGAGGAAAATATTTTCTGATCAATTTTATGACAAATTTTAGTCGAAATCGTGTAATAATCATCATAGTTTTTCGCTAAAAACGCGTTTCGGGGCCTCGGCTCTGTTTTGCATTATTTTTGGGGTCAAGTATCCTTGAAATATCTAAATTTGAGTAGCCAAATCTAAGCCACATTGGACGTAAGGATTCTTTTTTTTTCGAGCATCAGAAACCAATTCCGATTTAATTAGAAATTAATTCAGAAAAACATAGGAAAAACGATATTAGAAGCGTGAAAAGCCCTTCAATCTTGTTTTCCTTGAATTATATTTTTCCAATGAGTATTTTGGCCACAAATTGAGGAAAAAAATTTCGTGTCAATTTTTTTGCAAAATTTTAGTCAAAATTGTGTATTAATCATCACAGTTTTTCGCTAAAATCGCGTTACGGGCCCTAGCTCAGTTTTGCATGATTTTTGGCACCAAAACTCCTTGAAATATTTATTAAACTAACCAAATCTCAGTCACGTTGGATATAAGGTTTTGTTTTTTTAGCATCAAAAAGCACTTTCAATTTAATTAGAAATTAATTCGAAAAAAATAGGAAAAACGATGTTAGAAGCGTGAACAACCCTTCATTGTTTTTGACATTCAATTATATATTTTTTATGAGTAATGTGGCCAAAATTTGAGAAAAAAAATTTCGGGTCAATTTTTTGCAAAATTTTATGTATTTGGCAAAAAACGCGTTCCAGGTCCTCGGCTCAGTTTTGCATGATTTTTGGCGCCAAGACTCCTTGAAATATCTATATTCAACTAACCAAATCTCAGCAACATTGGATATAAGGAATTTTTTTTTCGAGCATCAGAAACCAGCTTCGATTTATTTAAAAACTATTTAAAAGAAAACAAGAAAAATGATATTATAAGCGTGGAAAGCCCTTCATTCTTTTTAGCGTTTAATTATATGTTTTTTATGAGTATTGTAGTCAAAAATTGAGGAAAAGTTTTTCATGTAAGTTTTTTCAAAATTTTAGCTGAAATCATGTAGTAACCATCACAGTATTTGGCTAGAAACGCGTTTCGGGGCCCTAACTTAGTTTTTCATGATTTTTGACACCAAGACTCCTTGAAACCAAAGGTTATCCTTCCAACCATCAGGGGCCAAAATTACCCTTGAAGCCAAAGGCTATCTATCACGACCATTGAGGCCAGAAATAGTCCGGAAGACAAACGTTACCTATCACTCGCTCGAACCAGAAGAAAAGCTCCTTATTGGAAAACCTCGGGAATCACCCAACTCTGAAGATGAAGATGAATCCCTAAAATCTGATTTTTCTCTCCGGTATTGCATAGGCTCTACAAGACCCCCGTTTAACGCCTATGAAATCAAATAAGATTGAGTTTCACCCGTAGGGAAGGAGAACCTATGGATTGAGCGTTTTCCTTTCCTGTCTTGAGAGCTTACGGACTTGGCTTCCTTGTTCCGGTGCGATAGAAGGAAGAGAGTTCTTGTAGTTGTCCTGAGAGTGAAGAGAGCACGGGTATGGCTCTTTCTTGAACGAAAGAGAGTACGGGGGGTCATAAGCGGGCCGAAAGATGAATGTTATCTATCACGGCCATAAGGGTTACAAAAATTACATAAGGCAGTTACCAAAATTTCATAGTGAGGTTACTGAAATTTCATAGCGAAGTTACCAAAATTTCATAGCGAGGTTACCAAAATTTCATATGGAGGTTACGAAAATTTCATAAGGAGATGAACAAAATTTCATAATGTGATTAACAAAAATTTCATATGTAGGTTACCAAAATTTCATATGGTATCCATCACGATTATCGGGACAATAATCTGACCAAGAGTTATTCAATCCTTTTTAACCTTGTTTTCAATTGTATAAGCCTGCTAAGCTACTGCAAGACCAACACTTTTTATTACCATACCAAGGGCAAAGGTGCTTCCCAAAACTATGATGCAGAGCACAGATTCAGACAGACTTTCAGTTCTGAGTATAAGGAAGAGATAAAGCTCGGGTGCCCATATTCCTGGTTTTAGAGCAATGACAGCACTCCACCATCCATAGAATATGAGACAAAACCCTTTTAATTTGGACCATTAATTGGTGCCAAACTGCCAATCCATATATAAATCTCTCATTTTTTTGAAATAAAAGGAAAGGCAAAGAAGAAAAGATATGAAGAAAGAAAAAAACATCCACAGCTGACGCCTAGCATCCAAGACTTCGAATGACACCAGTTTACACACGTCAACCCTCCAACGTCAACATTCTTTTCGTGCCTTTTCTGTCATTAATATATATCTATATATATAACTTTAAAAAATGTGGATCTATAATAAACGATACCCACAGAGATATTTCGTTGAATGCGCGATGGATTAACAACAAAGTATATAAATGAAAAAAGAAGACAATTTCAATGACTTATTACTCTTTTCCTCACTTTCATACATACATATACATACATACATATACATACATACATATATATATATATATATATATATATATATATTCCCTACCATGTTCTTCGTGTGGTTGAAAAAGAAGTATGAATCTCATTCCCTCACTTTTCCTTTACCTTTATGTTATCATCCTTTCCGTTAGGTATACCTCAATATCCTATCCCCCCTCTCCCATACATGTGTACATATAATGAACAAACTATATATGAGACAAATTAAGAAAATGGGACAGAGAGAATATTAGTTATAAACATAAATTATTTTTTATGTATAATTATATTATAATTAATTATCAGAACATATATTTCAATCTCGGAATAAAAAGGTAAAGGAAAATTCTTTTTTGACCCTACACCTTGACCTTCCTAATAATTAAGGTAACAAATTAAATTCAGGTTTAGCCCCTAGTTATAAATATAGAGTTTTACAGGTAAATATTCCTTTGATTTTAGGCTATTATTGAATAGAATTTTAGAAATTATAGTAAATTTTCTAATGAAACATCAGGAGGGTCAAGTAGCAAAACTCAAAGGTAAAAGGAAGCAAATAAGAATATAATAATTAAATAAAGAGAAATAAATTTCATACAAAAAAAAGTGGAGAACACATAGGAATAGGATGGGAAGGGGTAACACATCGTATAGCTAGGAATATTTCTATATAAATCCATGCCTCTCATAACCCTTCTCATCATATAGCAAACTAGCTAGGCTAGCTCTATAATCAATTGTTTTTCACATAAACCCAAATTAGCTTCGCCCTTGAACTTTCTGAGCAATAACATGCCGATTTTCGTGTCAAAATCCGCAAGTATTAAGCTAACCGAAGAGCAATTGAAGAAAATCTTCAAAGATCACGACAGCAACAAGGACGGTCGGTTAAGCAAGGAGGAGTTGTCGAATGCTTTTCGAAAAATGGGTTACCACAAGCCTGGTCGGAAAGTAAATCGTGCGATGAAGCATGCCGACATCAACAAGGATGGAGTTATAGATCAGTCAAGGTTACAAGGTCAACTAATTTAATATACTAGGGTGTTTGTTTAAATTATATATTAGTATGTCCCTAGCTACAATAATTAAGAATGTCTAAATACATATATATGGAGGGTTTATGACCCCATATGCATGCTTTAGTTTGCTCGTTGTTTTGCTTCCATGTATCCTATTGGTATTGCTGAGAAGAAAGGGCAACTTTAATTCTGTGTTTGTTTCCACCGATGTGTTTTAATGTGATCCGTGTAATGTAACAAATATTGTTATCTTTGTTGTGGATCAAGAAGTTATTGGCTTTCTTCCCGGCATCGCTGCCTATTCTTCTTAAACGGATCTATCTTAGTTATCAAAACGCATTCGAGGGTGCTTGAAAACCGGATTAGCCTAATTTTGCATTTCTGATGGATTGGGGGTGAGGTATGGGGAATCTCTTCCTAGCCTTCATATTTGCTACAGGCTCTGAAAGACCTGCCCACCTTACCATCTTTTCTTTAATTTCTGTCTTCAGATATATATATATATATATGATCTCGTTTATTTTTTTGGTATCCCATCAGGTATCCAAGGCTTTATCCTGACTAATTTATATTCGGTATCACACTCTCAATGGAAAGTATAATTTCCTCCCAATTTGGAAAAAAAAAATGGCTTTAGTGGAAACAAAAGTTTTTATCCATGTTTCTTCCCATATGTTACCAAACAAAGAAAAATTGTCTCTCTAGCTTGTTTCTTTTTATACACCATTTGTTTCCTTACTATTTCTCTCATACCAAAAGAAACTAAAATGGTTAGAATCAGAATCTCCATTACTTTACAAAATTAGACCCTTGAATTTAGCTTCCTTGGCAATATTTTCAAGATGAGAATAAATTACTAGAACTGGATATATGTTATAGATTCCATAGCTGGAAAGACCTTGGATTCCACTTTTGTAAAATTTGGTTCGTGTTCATTGTTCACTAATGTAACTATAGAAGACACGTGGCCTTGTCTCATAGGATGCGGCATTATCTTTCAACCTTAAAGCCCAGTTCTCTCGCAATGTCATGTATAAGCCCAAAAGGGAAGCCCAGCCCACTTTCGGTCCTTTTTTAATGGCCCTTTCCGAGGATTACCAACTCAGATTTTCCAAAGTTTGCTGCCTAACTCGATGCGGCGGCAAAAACAATTAAACAACTAGAGAATTTTATAGGTTTAACAATCACAACTTGTCGTCCTTGGTTCCTTGGATTTGGACGAAGATTAATCTTAATTGCAACCTTTCCTTCACTTTTTTGCGGCTTATGGACTTTGTTTATCTATATTTTAGTATTATTTTAGAAGGGAATCAAAGAATATTAGGCAACGTCCGCAAAACTTAATGATAAATCTACTTTTCAAAATGCTTTTAATTACCAAAATAACAATGCTCAAAAGGGTACGCGTCAGCATGTTTTAATTGTGCTGATCCATTTTCCATAATATTAATGTATTTGCAAAATGGTATATATATATAGGAGAAGCCCTCCAACATTCCTACACCGGGTAACCAACAAGCAAAACAGTGCAGTGACACTTGCAAAGGAACGGATCAAAGAATTGCAGGCTTTGATCAGTTTCAGAAATTAAATGGCCATTAAAACTCGAAGCTGTTCCATTGATGGGAAGCGTGATATGACAATCGATGAGTTCAAAAGATGGTTAAGCAAATTTGATGAAGATAAAGATGGCAGAATAAGCAGAGACGAACTTGCAGACGCTATCAGAGTGTCGGGAGGGTGGTTTGCCAGGAGGAAGAGCAAGCAAGCAATACGAGCCGTGGATGAAAATGGCAATGGCTTTATTGATGATAATGAGATCAAAAACCTCGTTGAGTTTGCTGAGAAGCACTTGAACGTCCGAATTTTGTTTTTCTAATTTATGCAGATCACATGTAAAAGGATTGTATAAAATTTGCAACTTTTGTTCTATAGATGGTGTGTTAGATGAGTTAACTTTTTCCATGTGATTCTCATTTTCTATCATTAATCAGATAAAATAAAGCTGCCAGAGTCCTGATTTATAGAATACATTGATACAATCTTTGCCCCTTAAAGGCTCAATTGTACTAATTTAATGATCCTTTCCGAGGGAGACCAACTTAAAAGATTTTTGTGATTTCATTGCCAAACTTAGTGCGGCTGCAAAAAGAACATTTTTTCCATAGATTAATCACCCACTTGAAGTCCTTAATCCATTGGATTTGGACAAGCAGCAAACTTTTCTTAGTACTTATAAATTCTAAGAGGAATAAAAGGAGAATATTAGGCAATTTTTAATCTACGCTTCTTAAACAATAATAATAACTTTTTTTTAAACTTTAGAGGTTCCCTGGGTTGTAATTACGCGTCTGCATGATTTAATTATGCTAATCAATTTCCATATTGTATTTTTAAAGCTAAAGCATGAAAGGAAAGAGGGAGAGGAGAAATGGTATATATACGGTAAGCCTTCCAACATTTCTACGTAGAATTCCCAGGCAAGCAAAACAGTGATACTTAGAATTCCCAGGCTTTGATTTTCAGCAAATGGCCATTAAAACTCGTAGCTGTTACGCTGATGGCAAGCGTGATATGACAATCGACGAGTTCAAAAGATGGTTAAGCAAATTTGATGAAGATAACGATGGCAGGATCAGCAAAGATGAACTTGCAGACGCTATCAGAGCCTCGGGAGGATGGTTTGCCAGAAGGAAGAGCAAGCAAGCAATACAAGCCGTGGATGCCAACGGCAATGGCTTTATTGATGACAATGAGATCAAAAACCTTGTCGAGTTTGCCGAGAAGCACTTGAACGTCAGAATTTTGTTTTTCTAAATTGTTCATATGATATAAGTCACATCCCTGATTCATTCCTTTCTTTCTTGTCTGATATGTTCAAACCCTCTGCTGGATTTGGTTGAACCTGAACAGGCTAATAACACAAAGATGTAAAGTTTACAAGTAAAATGTTTTAAATATTCATCATTCAGATGTGTGTATTCATTCAAAGTAAACTGGGTAGATTGAATACAAGCAATCTCCTTTCAACTAATACTGAAGATTGATTTTGTATCAGCAATGGATATGAGAAATCAAACACTACCCTTTTCTCCCCTGAGAATTTTTATGAATGTTTACATCACATTATGAATTCACTATACAATATTACATACTCTGAAGCCAAATACAACTGAGATGAACCCACCTTTCCTATTTATGCAAATTTTTTTACTACAAATTTACTTTGGCCAACCATGAGTCAGTCAGCCCTACAAATTCAAGAGCATGGAGGAACTTTGGCCGACAGCCACGGTCACATACAACCTGTAATTCGCCAGCACACTCTTGTTATTATAAGCTTAAAAACACACCTACTCTCGTTGAAGGCAATAACGAGTAGGATCTCGGAAAGTGCAGGCAAAGAACTGGATGTCTCTGAATCAACTGCTACATGTCTAAGATTGACCGTTCTATGGGGTTAAAATAAACTAAAACTCAATTTCCAAGCAGATCCTAGAATGTAAATTGACACGATTCATTTCAGATAACTACCCCAAGAGGCAATAGTTTAACCACACGAAAATGACATCAAAACATACCTGGACAGCTCAGGAACAATTATAGGCATCATCCATCTATCTCAATATCCGAACAGTCAAGCAATATACTCTAGCTGATAGCTTCAAATATCAATCAGAGGAGGTGGCAGCTTCCAGTAATTCCACGAATTAAAATCCTCCTGTAACAAATAGAGGTAAAGAAGTGGTGCAAAGAATAATAAGACACTTCGGAAAAGAATTAAACTTGAAAATATAGACTTGGAATGATAGATGTCAGCTAAGGATAGAAGATCTAGAAGAAAGTAGGGAACAAATCCTCTTTTCCATAAAACAAGTATAGCAAAAACTCAGCCTAGTTGTCTGCGCAACCGTGTTTTCAAACAGAAATATCCACAATAGGCCCCACTGTTACTAAAATTTATAGCCTATTACTCTGGAAACAAATTATAGTTTTCGTGAATTGTTGAAGGAAAGTTAAATCTAAACCTGCTCAGAGGAGGCCGTCGGTGGAAACATGCCATGAACAAGAGCATGAAGGGAGGTGTAAGATTTTGTGTCAACACGGCGATTAACAGCAACCTCACCCTGCAAACTTGAAACGATTAGAAGGGGACTTTGGCACAGTAATATCAGAAACATTTTGGTGGCCTTTTTTAATGCATAGAAGTCTCAGATTACCTTTGGATTTATGGTGAAGATCTTCCCTTTGGGGATTCCAACCTTAAGATAGCTGATTTCATCGGTATCTCTATTCCCAAAACCAGCATAAAATGGATTGCAATCAGATGGAAACAATGCCTTGATATCCTACAAGTTAAATGATTATTTAACCAAAAGAAAAGAAAAGGAAAAAGCATTAAGATATTCCTAATTTAAGTACCTATCTATATTGGAAAGCTTTTAAATCTATGTGTCATGCTGAATAGCATCTACAAAGCCATAGAAAACTTTCAAGTAAATGGTGATGTATATTCAGAGAGTAGAGGTCATGAGGTTAATGTGTTTAGTACTAAAAACCAATTTAAGACATGTAACAATATAAAATGTGTTATATAACTCAACAATTAATATTTCCTTTCGTTAAGAGGAGGAATAAAACAAGACACCCCTCAAAACATTGTATAATCCTCTCAAACTTACATTGAACCTATTCAACTGGTTTACATCACAAGCCACTGGGTATAAGTTTCAAATGGGAAAAAAATTAACAGCGAAGATACCATGTCAGATAAGTTCAATCTATCAGAAGTTAAGAAAGTAAGCATGTCAGAGCAGAGAACTAACCTCTAAGCATGCAATCTTGAATTCATGAGGAGCTCTTCTAATAACTGAGAAAAATATAGGATGCTTCAGTCCACACTCTTTTGGGGTGGGGGAGGATGAGACAGATAATATGTCTAGAAAACTATACCAAGCTTGAAGGGTTAAAAGCACGTATGTTCCAAATCAAAGATGATAGCATATTAACTATGAATGTGAATTTATACAGAGGTCATGAATAGAAGCTTTCAATTTTTACATAAAGGACACATAATTGGAAAAGAAATAAAACAAAAACAGAACAAGATTTCATTCAATATTTCCGGCTCAGCTCAATTTGTCATAAGAATCTTTCTGGTTGTAATCGTATGTCTCATGCATCTATTTACTAAGGTACAGCAAGAGCTACTCATCTTCAATAATGCACCATGTCCTCATGAGACTTAAATACAACTTGAGTAAATGTAAGAGATAGGCAGCATTTCCCTTATCACACATAGGGTTGGCAATTTAGATACTTCTTTTGCCACATTTTTTCATTTAACACATCATGATCTAGCAGAACATAACTCCTACTAAGACTATGGATTCTATAATTCATCTAAAAAAACAAAAAGGATAGATAAGATAGAAGCAAATTTAAATGGTATATGTTGCCTAACAAGCCAACGGTCACATATCTTGAACACGAAAGCAACACTGAAAACTGTCTTATAAAATCCCCGAAATGGAAATCAGTTACCTTCTCGATATAGGGATGGAAAAAGACCATCAGGGGAAATAACGATTGGCCCATCTGGTAAAGCCTTACCATCCTACAGATATGAGGATAAGTTTGTTACACGTGTTGTCCTTTTGATGAGCAATAATGTTAAAGTTTCATTTTCCAGTTCGATATAAGAAAAGCATCAAGCTAGCATGATCACCTGCTTAAGGTTGACTAAGAATTGTCTAGTGATATACGCCTGGGATATTGCACGGGCACTAAGAAAGAGCAACTGATAACCATTTTCCTGCAACATACAAGAAGAATTTGATCCATGAAATATAAAACAGTGTCAATAATATTCCTGCATTAGAGTATTGAAAACATCTAGAAATAGAAACCCTTTGCTTTCTAAAATCACAACAAAGTATACAAGGCAATGATTGGAGAGCCTTTACTAATGTTGAAAAAACGAAAGTTTATTTGGTTGTGCAGGAAGGAATAAAGGATCATGAGCTGAATATTTAAAATGTAAGATGAAACAAAACCTACCTTAATAGCTGAGAATAAATGTGCAACACCTGTTTGTGACCAATCTACCCCAACCAAAGGCATGAACTGCCCTAAAACATCTGATCTGTAGCAAAAACGTAAAATTAGGTAACCCAGGAATCACCAAAAGAAACCTTGGTCTGCTGCAATTAAGAACTTAAGAAAGAACTAGATTATAATAATCAACAAAACCTCTGTGACAATTTGAAGAGAAATTTAAAAAAATTTAATGCTAGCTATCTCCAATAACTTAGTCCAAGACTAGAACTATGAAAAACAAGCATAATTCAATTTGAGAACAGACATCCATGTATTTTAAAGATAAGACAAAATATTATGCAGGTTATCCAACATCTAATGCTAAATCTGCAAATAATGAAATAACAGTGATTTAAACAGAGAACAATATGAAAATGCCAGTAACCACAAAGCTCAAACTCCCAGCAAGTACATTTCAGATTACTGAAATACCAAAGTTGTGGACACCCTTAAATCTAAATTGTTACACTTTCTTGGCTATGAAAGCTAGAATTCTGCAAGGAGATGCATTCTTATATCTATAACCCAATTATCATACCCTTGTTCTCTATTTCACCTTGTGTCCTCCAACAGATTACTGTCCACATCTATGTTTTTCTTCCTATTGCATGAATTTCTTAAGTGATTGACCCAAACCTCATCCCATTGAAGAGAACACCAAACTTTGATTAAGAAATAGATTAGAAAGGAACGTTTCCCCCCGGCCCCTCGGGGGAGACAGCTACAGCAGAAAGGACCGTTTCCCCCCTAGCCCCCTCGGGGGGAACCCCCACTTTTAATAAACTGTGGCCAATCTTTACCTAGGCTGAGCAACATCAGACAGAGGCCACTAAAATTTCATAACCAGTACATGTTACAATATAAAGGATATGATCAATTATCACAACAAGCAGAGGTAGTCTAAAACTGCAAGAGACTTAATAAGGTAAGATGAACATCGACTAGTACTCAAGGTAAAACACCAAAAAGAATAACAAGTATTCTGCATTAGCAAAATCCTAGAAACGCCCTTACTTTGTAATTGTTCCATCAACATCTGAGATCACCACACGAGTGTTCCATTTCCACAAATAGATTCTGGCATCGACCTGTTTAGGACATAGAGAGCACATTCTGACTACAAGTAAACATCATAAATGACCACAAGCAAAAACTAAGTGGAATTCATAAAGGGAATATAAGCATCAAGTAAGAATGCAACAAAAAGGACCTGCTGTTTCCCTAGCATAGGGGTGGAAAATGTAAAGGCTATATGATTCATCCCATCCTTTAGGTTCAATGATGCCAGCTGCTCTGAGGTTGGAGTGATTGCCCTGATCATCTTCTTCACCTGCTTGGCTGTAAGCAAATTTTTATCATTATCGCTGACAACAGTATCATCTGCAGCATCGAGGGTCTGGCTCCCCTCCATTTCGACTGGAGCCGGTTGCACGGCCTTCCTAGATCTTGACCTTCTTAAAGAAAAAGGCCAAAGCCTCCAACTTCCGCTACGGGAGATTATGGCTTTAGAGGGATCTCCTTCAATGGATTTCTCCACTCTATCAACTGGTATCATGCCTTTCGGTTCAAAAATTTCACTTCCAAACACAACCATCCCTAAAAGAATAGGGGCTGCTGCATCCCATGGAAAGTAACGGCCACCAATTCGGACAACAAGCCTATCATTCTTCAAAACAGAAGGACCCAATGAACCAAATTTATTGCTATCTAATTTCTCAGCATCAAACATTTGAGAGGCAGCTTCAGCCCCCATCCCTTCATATAACAAGTGTTTGCATAGGGATATCTCTGCATAAATCAAAATGCATGTCACTTTCCACAATTTGCAGCCAAACGAGCAGTTCTTGTTTTATTCACTGAAACAGACAGAATATTTCTTCTACGTATGATTAAACTAATGGTAACAAATAAGTATGCCATACTTTAAGACAAGTTTATTCCTAGCATAAAATGGGTAGTGGGTTTATCCATCAAATACCACTGTTTTACAAATTACGAGGGACGTAAAAGAGAAATGCATTCCAATGATCCAATCAGGGCATTGTCCCAAAGTGAAAAAGCAGTGTAAAAGTAGTGTAAGTGATACATGATAACTGGATTATCTTATTTATCATATAATAATAAAAATAAAAGGAGGGAAGATAATCAAGCTCTCTTACCAACAGCAGAATTATGAAGAGCATCTTTCAGCTTCCCTGCAGTGTTGCTATCCTCGCTACTAGACCTTTCATGTGTTAATGTCTGTTCCTCATCTGCATCTGACGTTATACATCTTGTATCGTCTTTCTTGATTGTTGTCCACTTCATGGTTTCAGAATTTGAATCCAGAGAATGGCTAAGAGGACGATGGTCATTTGCATCAAACTTGGCGACAGGAGACCACATATTAGGCAGTGATTCTACCTGCAACCCATCTTTCTCTCCAGGTACTCTATGATTTCTACATATATTAATAGGACTAGAGACCATTCTTGACTTTTCTACTGAGTTTTCTGGATCAGTTGGTTGATTCTCCGGTTCAAACTTATCATAATTTACATATGACTCATTATTTGCATTAAAAAAGCCATTTACTTCTTCATTTTCTGTACAAATTGAAGGATGAAGATCTTTATTTACATAATCTGGCTCATGGTGTTTAAATTCATCAAGGTCACTGAAAAGGAATTGTTCATCCTCCGAACTCTCTGATGGTGGAAAACTTCTTTTCGGTTCACTATCACCACGAGAATCATCAACAGATCCCAAAGAAGAATGGGGGACATTCTTGTTATTATTCTCATCTTTAACTTGATCACCTAAATCTCTGACAGTGGAAGTGGTATGAATGCTATGTGGCTTGATTTCTTCCACAGAACCAATTACAGGGTCAACACTGACCAGTTGAGAGTATGATTCTGACACGGTTACTGCCCCTCCAGAATCTAATTCCATGGTGTCAGCTTGCTCATGAACTGAAACCTGATGAAAACCATTAAATAAGTCAATTCAACAAGACTTTTTTAGAATCCTATTCAAAGAGAAAGATTAGGTCATTTCTAAAGCAGTCTGGATCAGTTTTGTTGACTTCAAAGGAGTAATGCATTACTAAATGAGTTGCAAAACCACTACTAGCCTTAAAATCTTCCCATTTTTGTTTAAAAGAAGTCTTTTGCATAATCAAATGTTCGGGATGAGAGTTTACCTCTGGGGCTAGCTCTGTTGTTGTAACTAGTGTTTCAGTGTGAATATGTAGTTCCCCATTTCCTACATCAGAAAGGCACAGCGTTTCATGAGTTTGTTCACTGGAAACATCCAATGTCACTACTGATCTCTCTGATGTTTCACAGTAACGAAAAGATTCAACTCTGTCTGAAACAGTCTCCATATTGGAACTGCCACATCTTGATAAAACAGCATTCCTTTCATTATCAACTGGTTCTTCATCAAACAGCTGGTCATTGCATGTTTCAATCTTATACTGACTTTGTAACTCAGGACTACTCATCCCTGAGACAGCACCTGTCTTATTCCCATTATGGTCAGAATTCCCAACACTACACTCATCAATAGTACTTGATATGTTGGCTATTAAGCCTTCACCTAATGAGGAAATTTCAACGACTTGTTGATTGGTGCTTCCACAAGACACTTGTAGGCTAGATTCCTCAGCAGAATACTCTACATTCTCAAGGCCAGAATGAGAACAGCTGACCTTTTGCGCGTTCAAGTTTTCAGTTTCATCTAGTAATGCCTGGTGATCAATACTATTCTCCTCCTTATTCTGTACAGAAGAGCAAAACTGGTTTTCCTCATCATTAATTTGAGTATCCCCCTCACAACTTTTGTTGTCCAATATATCAGTTGTCAAAGCAAATCGGGAAGCTTTATTATTTACTCTACTAGAGGCAAGATTGGTAGACCACTTCACCTCCAACAAGTCAGCAGCAAGCTCAGCACGATCCAATGAATCTGTCCTCGTCATACCAGTGCCATCAGCTCCCTCCAGGTAACCATCAACCTTTGGTGGCCTCTGTCCAAAAACAAGCCCAAATATCCGTGATCTCCGAGAAGTAGTCCTAGCCAAAATTTTCCCATTGCTCACATCAATTTGACCCGTTGAGTTCGACTTACCAGCATCATAGTTGCAACTTTTGGACTTCATTGGCCTCCTATTATTACCAGACAAGGGCTCATCTGTCTCATCACCAGAAGAAAACGGAAATGATAGAGATTCAGATTCCCCTTCTTCAGCATCTACTTCCCTGAGAAAGTATGCTTCCCCTTTATGATCAAGAAACATGTGGAAATTTGCATCAACACCATTAACATTGATGCTAACCACCTTTTCTCTCGTCTTCAAAACACCTTGAAATTTACCAAACCGAACATACCAAGGCGATGATTTGAAGCTCCCATCAGGTTGTTCCACTACAATTATATCCACAGCACCACCAAAAGGATGGAAGGGGCCGGAAACTGTATACACACCCCGGGAGATGTAGCTGCCTAGCCGCCCCACCGCGTACATCCTCCAGCCTTTGGATTTCTAAGACCGCCTAGATCTCATAAACTGATAAATTCAACCATAATCTAGAATCCTTGACAGACAAACTGTGACAAGTAAGATTCTGGAAATCTTGACGAAAAGTGTAGAGCTTTAACATCTGCAAATACCCAAGTAAACAAAATCCCAAAATTCAATGCATAATCAAAGGAACCCCAATCAATCAAAAGATAAAATTGTTATGCTTTTTTAGCTGAAAAACAATAACGCACCACTTAGATAGAGGAAAAAGCCTCCTTTCTTACATATGAACAAAGTAAACAAAGACAAAACGTATAAATTTGGGAATTGTTCGATGCCCAGTAACTCAAAAATGAGAAACAAACAAGAAAAGCATTGATCAGACCAAAAATAAAAACAAAACAGTTGAGAAACTCTCTTTCTCTCGGTTTCTACTTTATGGAGTAAGTTTTTCTCAGTTGTAAATTCAACGCAAATAAAATAAAAATAAAAGCAAAGAAAAAAAATACGTGACCAATCAAACCGAAAAAGAGAGCAAAAAAAAAACCGCTAAAATAAAGAACGGTAGTTGAAGGAATTAAAGCATATTCGTTTTGAAGTATTGGAATGTACCCAGAAACTATTAGAATCTTAACTTGCATACACCCAAAAAAATCTACTTCTCAAAAATTATCCAAACAAAAGCAAAATGGAAATATAAAATCAAACAAACCTGAGAAAAGAGGAAAGCTTTAAGCTAGAGACAGAGAGAAAGACAGAGCCAAGGGAGACCAACAGTTTCGTGATCTCAACAGAGAAAGAGATTTTGGTTTGAGTTTGGTTGGTTTTTACTTCGGAAATGTCGAGACAAGAGAGAGAAAGAGCAAATAGATGACATGTCAGCACGAGGTTTAAGTTAGGTGTAACACTGTTTACAGTACCTTTTTTTTTTTCTAAATACCGCTCTAGTTTTACACTTTTGTCCTTTACCCTTTACATTTTTTATACTTTTACACTGAATCTCCCCATTAGGACGGCTCAGCCACAGCGGACTGGGGAGGCTCAACCACGGCGGAGCCTCTGCCCCGGTGGGGCGGCTAGACCCATTTTTTTTTAAAAAAAAATAGCCGAGCCGCCCCACCGGGGCGGCCTGCCCATGGTGAAGCCGCCCCAGTGGGGCGGTTCCACCGTGGTTGAGCCTCCCCAGTGGGGCGGCTTCGCCACGGTAAGCCGCCCTCTTGGGACGACACGGGTCATCAGTCCTAAATTTCGTTAAAAATTGCATTTTTCTGAAATTGTTATCAAAATACGGCACGTTATCGTTCATTTTTCTTAAATCGTCATCAAAATACAACACGTTAACGCTATTCTACATTCGTGATAGTTTCAAGATTAGAAAATGAAGCAAAGGGTAAAAGCGTAAAAAATGGGGCGATGAATAGCAAAAATGGGAGGATATTTAACAATCCAGTTTTTTTTTCCCTCTCTATCGTCTTGTGGGACGAAAAGAAAGGGACGGAAACGGAATATACCATACCAAACGTAAAAAGATTACTACATGGTAGATAACGTCGTCTTCTTCTTCTTTTTACAAACTAACGTAATGATAAAATCGGTTTTGGCAGTTATGACCAAAATACATGTTACTCTCAGTACTGGCAAATTGTTTCATAAACAAAAACAAGGGTAGATACACAAAATAGAGTCGAACCAACCAAAAACTAATGTAAATTAGAATTTTGGGGATTAAGATATTTACTAGGAATATATAGGTGGCTTAAACCTAAAACGTTTTGGGGGTAGATGTCGTGTATAACACTTAATTCACTGATTGTTGGGAAAATTTTGATAAATACACATTTCTTGGTTCATTGTACCTATGTTACTATTTAATGACTGAAAATTGACATTCTAAATAATACATTTGGTTAAGTTTTGTCATGTTTCTAATTAGTATTGGACCATCCCGAATTTGAAATTATTAGCCGCATAAATTGATGCTTCTTCTAATAAATAAGGATGGTGATTGATATGTATATGTTGATTATTCTTCATTGGTCTTTTCTTAATTTGTGTAAAACATAAATATCTTTATCCGTTTTAATGGCTTGCAAGTAACCATATTCAATTCCGGTCGAGCTACTATTAGGAAAAGCTCCTTCCAGCCTTTCTCCATTAGCCATTATTAACACTTTTGATTCATGCCATTGCTAATTGCTATACAATGAAAGAAGACCCTGTTAGGAGACTCACCCATCATAATCAGGTGCGTGACACGGGTCGAATCCGGATTAATCAGGGCAAAACCTTGGATATCCGATAGAATAAAAAAAAATACAATGAAAAGAAGAAAGATCTACTTAGAAGAAGAAGAAGAATTGGACCTCAGGTGATCAATAGATAAAAAGAATATAAAAATATAGCACCAAGGCCCAAACCTAATGTACTTGAGCAAAGCCCATTAGCATTCTAGCCATACCATATTTTGAGAAACTTGAGCAATTATATATGTGAACTTTTTAAAGCAAATTAAAAAGTGTAATGCATGCTCATGACAATAATTAGGATCAAAATAATATTTCAAATGATGGGCAGACACGAAGACAGCGCAGAAAAATGATCAAAATTGCTGGTTATTGCTGGCCTTGGCCTTGGCCTAACTCATACTTAAAAAAGAGAATTCTTCTAATTAATAATACTCTTTTCTTCTACAATTAATTAAATTATAGTTGTCATGTCGACTCTACATAATACCCAAATCCAACTGTTGTACAACAAAGATGTAGGCTCTGAATTTTAGTATATGGAATTGGGAATTATGGCAGCAACAGCAAGTGTGAAAGCAAGGTAGAACAATGTTAGGCTGTTGGGCGGAATATATTTGTCTTGTTTCATCTACTTGTCAGAGAATTTGTCTTGTCTAGTTCACTAGCTACGTAGAGTAGACAAGTTGTTGCTGCAGCTTCGGTTATATTGCTAGCTACTATATCTGCATGTGCATCATCAAAGTCTCAAAGTAAACTGTTTGCAGTGGCAGCTGTTGTTTTAGATATGTGGGCTTATTGATAAGAGTTACCTACGGAGTATAAGCAAATTTGAAACTGGGATTCACAAATCAGTGATAAAAATGAAGGTAGCAACATTTTTTTTTTAACCAGGATTATTTATAGGCCTAACCGTCTTGAGATTGATTCTTTTCAGATCAAAAGTGTGAAAAATTATATCCGTTAATATCAAATTTCAAAGTTCAATGTCTATGATTAATCTTGTTTGAGTCGAATGTCTTTGGCGCCTAGTCTTCAACTTCTTCTTCAATGTCAATTCTTCTTCTCCGAACTGCCTATCGAACCCATAATTTTCTCCATTCGCAAAATTTGAATGCATAACTTTAATCAAGGGGTTAACAGTATCGAGATTCAACCAAATTGTAGGTAACAAATCTCAAGTCAGTAAAAGAAGAAGATGGGCTAAGCCCAACCAAGCTCATAGGCAATTGGGTCCCCTTGAGCGCTCTTAATAGCAATAGAGTTTAAACAAAAAAAAAGCCCGTATTGCTGTTAACTAACCCTCTCAAATACCCAAATCTAACATTGATTGATTTTTTCTTTTGATCACCAGTGTATTAGCATAGTGTGTGGTTTGGAGTCTAATAATTATTCATTTATTCTACAAAGACAAAAGAAAATGAAGATGGGCATTCGCTAATGAAATGATATTTTCTTTCTTAAAGCAGGTAAGTTGTCAAGGCCTTTACTTTCATGTCAACATTATTTGTAAACCAATATACATGGAACTTTGGATTGTTGTGGGTTTTTGGATATCTTGTGCATGTTGTCGACTGCTGCTTCAACTTTCAAGCTTTCAATTCAATTTTGCAAAGTTGTGGTTGACAGCTAGTTGTTATTATCTGAAATGAAACTATATAACAAGGCCTTTGCAAATTATTATTTGTATATATATATTTATTAGACGTTTAATCAAATGATTAATTGCATCTTACCCATTTTTTTGGAACTTTCTACCAACTGATATCTATATGTTAGAAAAGTTCTCATTTCTTCTAATGTGTTTATCTCTTTCTGAAACCTTCAAGATAACACAAACAATAACACGACAAATTTGTTATTAATTAACCATCTTCATAAAGGAAATGATCGTTTAATTAGGAATGTGAGAGAAATAAATAATAATTAAAAAGTAAGCAAGAATTTGCTGGTTAAATGGAAATCTTCAATGAGATTTTCACAAACTGTACTTTTTTTTTTAAAGATTTTTTGAAGATATGGAAATTCTCTGATGGTCCAATAAAATAGACACAACATATATATATGATCATATATATAGTAATCTTAATGTCTCCTTTTCAGTTCTCTCTTATAATTGATTGGGAATTATTGTATGCCACATACACATTCAGGTGCTCCTATTCGTTTGTTTCATGTTCATTGAATTTTGTTATAAAATGAAGACTACTATTGTACTGTCCAGTTAAAAGTACTTTCCAACAGTACAAGGTTTCAACTTTGTTCTAGGAAAAAAAAACAATTTAACTCTGGTTTAATGGTCCTGTTTCTACATTGCATGGAATAGAAATGCACATATAGTAGTAAATTTTTTATATGGTGAATCATGGCAAAATCATGATTGTTTTAGCATTCCAATCATGGGAGTTTATTATTTTCTTGCATTTCTCTTTTTTCTTCTTGAGCCCTGCAGCCATCACCTTTTTGTGGGGCGCCCATCCTCTATTTGCTATTCAAGAAAAAGAAATTCCCAGGTGGTCAATTTCATGATTTCAGATAATCATCCTTTGGATCTACTAAATCTCAGCCATAAAAAATTTATATATAATATTATCAGTTAAACAAATCACAGCAATGCATGCATGTGTGTGTGTAAACTCATGCACACATGCTCCCAAAAAGAGTATTCTTATCTCCCATGAAGATCTTCTGCTATTTAGACCCCCCACACTTTTTCCTGCTTTTATAGACTGAGTAGCTTTGGCCTGATGATAATAATAATGATTAATAATTTAACAACAAGGAAAAAGCATTTCCATATATGTATCAGTGCAGGTTTTATGACCATGCAGCTGGTGGCTGGTTGGGAATGGAATAGTCATAGAATAGATCATGCAATTATATAAAGAGAAAAGAGCACTTCTCAGTCAATTGCAGCCATCATTACAAATCTAGCTATAATGGGTTTAATAGTATATTGGAAAATCTGTAAACATTATTCAAAGTAATTCAAATGAATCATGTTCATGTCTTTGATATTAAGCTATGGCCAATTCATTGTTGATAGCACATAGTATATAAATATATGTAAGGGCAATTTGTTGTACTTGGTACTTTTGGTGAAATTCCTGAAGCTGTCAAGTCATGAGTCCCACAGCTGTTTTGAAAACCCCATTTGATACCACTTCTTTTTATGGCACCTACGACCAGAAATGGTTTTTGTTTCCTTTTGATTTTGCCTTTTTTTGTAGGGACTGAAAGGTTAAAAGTCACTGTGCTCTTTTTAGCTTTAGTACTCTCCTCCTCCTCCTACTTGCACTCTCGCAGACACTGCAGTTTCCCTTTTTCTTGGGTTCCTTCCTTTGGCTCTTGTATATGAACACTGTTTGATTCACTGAAAATGCTATAGTAGAGAAAGAAATTTCTCAAGGAAATGAAAATTGGTAAGTTTGAGATGAAGTGTTGACCTTTTTAACTAAGAAAATATTTTGACACTTGAGGTAATCATCAATCATCATATATAGGATTCAGGTTGAAAAGTGTGTAACATATATATATGCATTGAGTCAAGTCGCGTCGAACTTATATAACTGAAGAGAAGTTTTCTTAGCGGATGGGTTACCAACTAGTGCTTTTAGAATTTATTAAGAGAATTATAAAAATGTTATCATGCATAAGGTAAACCAACTGAAAGTCTGAAATGCTATAAGAATTATATTAAAAAAATACAATTTTAAACTATTTTAAGTAGCATTCCATGGAAATGGAATTATAAAATGTAATCCAACAACCTTTTGGAAAAACCTCAGGCCAGGGTTAGTTGGATTTTTTTATTTATAAAAAGGAAACTCACTGAAATGCTTATACCACTTCCACTTATAACAGTAATTAAAAAAATTCAGATGCATAATATATAATGTTTAAAGATACTGAATTTGAACAACTTCCATTATTAATTAACATAACGCAACAAATGAATCATGTGAACAGATTTTTGAATCCTCAAAATCTCTGTCAGTTGTAATTACCAAACTATACTATGACATACTCCGCACAGTGAAAGGCAGAAAATAGAAACACCATTTTTCATTTGAATGTAGAAATTTATCAAAGCATGCATTAATCTTCTTCAATTTTCTCTTCTTGCAAAACTAACTTCATACTCCTTTATATGTACCATTTTTATACACAATACAAAAAAAGGAAAAGAAATAAAAAAGTAATATAGACTTACTATATATATATATATATATATATATAAGTTGAATATAAATATGCAAAAAAAAAATCAAAATTAACCATGGCCTAGCACTTAAGTTTATCTTCCCCTTTAATGGAATTCTTGCAATGAGCAATTGCAGCTTGAATCGCAGCCTGCAACTCTTCCATGGTACTGTCACTTGCAGCAGAAGAAGGAAAACCCGTTGTTGCAACAAGCAAACCACTATTTGTAGGCGATGTTCTCATTGAAGCGGGCGCTGAATATTCCCCTCTCCTTCCTCTCAACTCTTGCTTGTTCCTCAAACTCAAATTGCCGGAAAATGAATAAGGTTGACGGCGGAGATGGAGGTTTTCCCTCCTCCCTCTGAAAAACAATAACGGCCGAACCATCCTAACGTATCTCTTTAACACATCGAACCTCCTCTTTTTCTTATTATGTAATTTCTGCTCTTTTTCTTCTGTGTCTCTTTCTCTTCCCTCGACACGCCCTTTTTGCCATATTGGTAAACTGAATAAAGAGAAAGACTTTGACTTGCTTCTTCCTTTGGCTTCAATGTTACAGCTTTGATGGCGGCTTGGGACTCTGTCTCTGCCATGGCTACTACTGTTACTGCTGATATTAGTTCTGATATTGCTGTCGCTTTTGCTTCCACCGCTGCTGATTTTTCTATCAGGTTTAGGCTCGTCTAATAAGTCTTTTATGGGAAGGGTAAAACTGTCCAATGAATTTGTGGAAGAACGTGGAGATACAGGGAGGTGGGAAAGAAGATGGAGAGGAAGTAAATGGCCATGGAAGAAAATATCGTCGGCCGGAGACAAATCGATGGCAATGGAAGGTGGGGTTTTGGTTTTATTATCAGGAACTGGATTTGAAGACGAGTGAAGGGAAATTGTAAAGGAGAATTCATGAGAAGGAGATGAAGATGCCGAAGGAGGTGAAGCAGGGGAAACTATTGACGACGTCGTTTCTTCATATTTGTCTGCAACTTTCTGCTGCTGCTGCTGCTGATGATGAATATCCATGATTTTAATCAAGCTGCCTACTGATTCAGTATCTGAATTCTGAAAAAAATTATTCTCTTTTGGTTTTGATTGTTGTTCTTGGGTTTGGTTATGGAATACCAAAAATGGAGGGATAAGGGGGAGAGAGACAGAGAGAGTTGTGAAACTGGAGTTGGGGGATTAATGTGTCTTTAGTACAAAAAATGCGACATAAATTTGCTTACTTTTTTGCATTATTATTCTAGCAAAAGAGAGGAAAGGGTGTGGTGGGCAATGGGGCACTGTGGAGATGAGATGATACATTTATCAGTTTGTGTGAAAAAAGGTTGGTGGGTCCTTGTCAAATCCAACACCTTTCTAAAACTCCTAATAATCAATAATCAATTAAGAAATTTTGATCACAAACATCCAAATTTGCCCACAAACAGAAACAGGCAATTTGGCAAACCAGATTTAACTTTTTATTTATTCTATTCTTTGGGTATGAATCTATGTATGTGACTTATTATGCCAATGAGAAGGCCGAGGGAGTCATGTTCATATTGCATCAGTTTCAAGACGAATCTTAGAAACTTTCAATCTTTTCCTTGTTATTATGTTACCATGAAGGATATTCATATTCATACACCTATCTTCTCTTTTTGCACGCAATTTCTTTTTTTTTTTTTTTAACTATGGGGATTTTTTTTTCCTTTTTTGAGTTAATAAAAGTAAAGATTTCGTTTATGTTTTTTTGTTGTGTGAAACGAGGTTTCTTTGACAATGAAATGATGTCATTCAAAAGGAATTGAAAGGCAAAGGCCCCGCCCCTCGTGGAGTTAAAAGTGTTAAAAACCTTTTTTCAAGTCTTCAATTAATGTTTGATATATAAAGTCTCGAGTCTACTTCCATGGTTCAACCAATTTGAAATACTAACTTCCCATTATTCTTTTTCTTTATTCATTTTTTATATCTCCCTTTCTTAATCATATGCAGTTTATACACATTTTTTCTTTTTGAATGGACCCGATATGACAGACCACTTTCAATATTTTAAGCTGATTTTGATCCATTATCGTTATCATTTTGGGTTTACCAAAAATAAATATATGAGATGGGACTGGCGTCATAATCCCCATCAATGGAAATATAAATATTTTTTCTGTAGTTGGGAGAGAGAGTTGAATTGAATTTCCTCGTCTCGTGCAAAGATTTGTTTTGAAGAATTTAGATAGACAGTTTGGTTTGGTCTGGTTAAGTATAAATGCAAATGATTTCATTGTTGGGGTTGAAGATGACGACCCCACCACACTCGTGACATTTGATCCCTTAACTTCAACTTCAACTTCAACTTCACAGTCATGGGAGGCTTTTCTTTTTCTTGCTTTGTGACAGGCAAATTTTCCAAACCAGTGTTTGGTGCAAAGGTTTTTTTATTCATCAGTCAATTTACAAGGATATAAGACTTTCTTAGGATGAAGAAAGAACAAACATCATGTGCAAGATTGGTCTACATTTGATCTTGTGATTAGAGTTTTGAACCGTGGGATTAAGATCAAACGGTGTTAAATGTTGTAGTAATCAGAAAACTGGATTGCTGGGGCTGGAAAAAAAGAAAGAAAAAAAATTTCACAGTTAGGTGAGATGGTAGACCCACACACACGTGTACAAAGTGGTCCTTCCTTCCAGCATAGACTGCCGAAGGGCGAAGGGGAAGAATTTTGTTCATTTAGTTAAGGTCAACATCTCAATCATGGAGGCATTATTTTGGTGGACTGACTCATCTTCGCCACTTGAGCCACTCAAAATCTTATTCTATTGAAGATAAGAAGAAAGGGAAGGGAAGGGAGAAGCAAGCACCAAAAAAAAACAGGATATAAAACAAAGATTTCACGTTCAAAACGCATATAAAAAGATCTCTTTGGGTGGGGAAGCTTTCCCTTTTTCTGCTTTTGCCGCTGGCCACTCAATATCTCCATGTAATTCATACACACTTCCTCCAAAGACACAACCAGTCAAACAACTTAGCAGAAAAGAAAAGAAAAGCCAACATTTTCCCACTCCATCCGCTCTCTATATTTTTCTTTCCCAATGATCTTACCAAACATAACCCTGCAAACCAAGTTTTGAAATCATATGATATGCTTCAGATGTTTGGTTTTTTCCCTGTTTTTTCTCGTTTCTTTGTTTTTGTAATGCAAATAATGGGGGGAAGGGAAGAAGTTTGGATACTTTCCTTGTTAAAGGACTTGAATGGTGCGAAGAGAAGAGGGCGTGGATAGCGAGTTCACATGTATCTTGACTAGAGTCAACATCCTCCAGCCAAGCGGTGTCGACTCGTCCCCACAGCAAAAGCTGGTCCCAACTATTATGATACATGAACACACAAAAACACAACGCCCGTGCTCAAAATCTCCACCCTCAGACACAGCAAGATCCAGCTACAGCTACTAGGAATCATAAATGATCAAGACATTTATACAACCTAATCTATTCGTGTATGCATCTGTATGGCTAAACACTAACCAAAAACAGCTAATTATTATTGGAAATAAATAAATTTATCCAAACAGAACTGGAAAATAGACAAACCGGGAAACTAACAAGGGTTTCTAGTTAAGAAAGAATGGAATTGAGAATTTTCTTTTTTTCTATTACAAAGATTACCTTCCCACTTGATAAAGGAAGGGAACAAATATCAATGATACATGAACAAATAATTCATTCAGCAAGCTGATCACCCAATTTCTTTTTTCCTAACTTTCCGACAAATGTGTATTTGAGTACTCATCAAACACCCTATATTATAACAACACAATGAAGGTCCACTATCATTTAGTGTTAGCTCTATGAACTGGAGCGAATGGTATACAATGGGATGAACATAGATGGGAAAAAAAAAAGAAAAAAAAAAAGAATTACCTCTGAGGCATGAGAATATGCACTTTCGAGTCTATGAGAGCCTTTGGCCTATCTTTTCTCATTTTTCATCTTCTCTTTATCCATTTCCACTTGGAGGAAAACACAAGTCTTCTCACTCCTAATGTCAGATAACAGAAATCTAAACACACATTTTGAACTCCGATATTCTGACTTGGGAGTATAGATCCAAATGGATCCTCAGTTGCACATGGACCAGAATGCTTGAAGCCCCTCGATAAGAAATTGTAGTTACTTCAGTGAAAATACGCCATCTTCCCCATCCATGACCACCTCTGAATCAATTGTTAGTGTCCACCAAATGCAACAGTACTTGGAGTGGTCTAGCTAGTCACTTTCACTACTATGTCTATCTGAAAATTGGAGCAACAAGAAAACAAAAAATCAAGGGACTTCTAGTAACATAAATTTGCATTGAAGAAATAGAAGAGAGATGGAGCTATGTGTTCTGTCATTACCTCCTGATGGTCTTTTCCCTTCCATAGCTTCTTTCTTCTCCTGGCAAGTAGAGCAAAGGAAAGGACCATCCCACGGACGTAACTTTACTTTATCAGATGAGCCAGCGTGAATTGAAACCCCCTCTCCAGGTTTCATCTCCAATTGACAGACGGCACACATAAACAGCTTAAACATGTTGCATAGTGGGTATTTTGCATCCAACCTGCATCCAAGAAAAGTGTTGTTCATGAGATAAATCTACAAAACTACCATATCATGTACTCATTCACAGCAAGCTATGTCCCACTTAGTAAGATCGCAACGAAAGATGTATGGTTCAATGATGCTTGATCTGACAATTGAAGGTGCAGCATATTTCAACAAATAGAGAATCCTCCTAAGCACAAACCTTTCAGAAAGCATAGCAGATCCCTCCTCAAATAATTCCTCCACCACATCCGGTTCCATGTATTCTTTATCAGCATGAGAAGATGATTCTGAATTCTTCTTGCGAAACATGGCTTTGAACATTCGTTTCCCTGGTTTTTTTGGTGGTGGTAAAGATGCAGCTGGCTTCTCGTGTGGTAAGATGTCGACAACAATGCAGGTTGTATCATCTCGTAGACCCTTTGACTGTAATGCTTCCTGTTCATTGAAAACCAAAGAGTCAGAAGACGGTATGAAGAAAGGCAAATGACACTAACTTATTGCAGAGACAAAAAGGCATATGCCCCCAGCAAAGTTTGAATGTAGGTAAAAGTAATTCAGAAGTGTACTTTCACAACTTGTGCAGCTGCAGCATCTGCTGGCATTCCACGACAACAATCAAGAGCTTCTTCAGCTGATAAAGCATCCCAAACACCATCACTTGAGATGATGAGCCTACCACCGGCTGTAGACAACTGCAGAAATAAACTAGTTAGTAAAATACATTAAATAATAACAATCAAAAGAAAGGTTTTCTAATTGCATCAAAACCACTATCACGGTCAAAGAATTATCAATTGTTTCGAAGAAAACTTATTAGGGTAAACAAAAAATTAAGAGAGAAACCAAAACAGGTAAAGACTTCAATGTGTGAATATAGGACACCGGAGGATACGAAATTAACAGCTCGATTATGTCCTTATCATGAAACCAGAAAAGATTATAGTCCCAAGTTAAGGAGGTCCATTGCAGCCCAGTTCATAAGGAGAAAAAGGTTAACAAGGTACTCTGAGAGATATGCATGGAAGAACAATTTTAAGGGCAGAAAAGTTAACTCAGAAAATGGAATAGGCCAACTAACACAAATCAAGTAAAGCATGCAGGTAGATTATTAAAGACAAACCTTGACTTGCTTTACATATGGAACAGGAACGATGTACTCCCCAACATCCATATCTCCAATGGATCGTGAAAGACACAAGCCTCCAGGCCAACATCTCAAAGGACCAATCTACAAAAACACTTTACCATTAGATACCAGCTTTGATCAACATAATTATCATAAATCAAACAATTATCCATTGACTGCAGATACTGATTATTTCTATGGAGAACCAATGCACCCACATTTACAGAGAGGTCAGTATCGTATTTTTCAAATCCGCATCTAAACAAGACAGATACAGAAAAAGTCATTGCTATGCTATAACTTCTTCTAGTTCACATTGATTATTGAAACAAATTTTAATGTCTTTTTTGTACACCTATCCATGGAAATGTCTGAAACTTGCTTCTAGATTGTGCTTTTCAAATATTGTGGCTGCATATCCATCCATAGGAATATATTTCTTGATGGTTTTAAATTTCACTGCTAGAAATATATAAAGAATGGCTAAAGATATAGAGAAAATTTGTTGAAGAACTTAAAAAGCAAGATCCACTATTATAAGGGGAGAGGAGATACCCCTGCACCACCACCTGTATTTAGCCGACCAACCTCACCCCCACTTGCAGTGATTCTTTCCCTCCTAACATGTAGAAATCAGAAGGTAAGACATCATATTAAGGGAAAACTTTTGAGAATCCAGCAAATTGTATGCAATGACTTACTCCTCTTCATTGGTATCAAGCCTATGATCAGCTGACAAGTAATATATTTCACCCTCAGCAGATTCAAGTATACAACGGGAATCACCCACAGATGCGACAGTTACTACCCATCCTTCTATTATCACAAAGGTTACAGTTGTTCCTGACGTTTGAGCTGGAAAGAAAACCATAAAGTTGATGTCAAAGACAAAACATGTGAGAGAAACCCCAATATTATTCCGCTAAACTTAAAGACAAAAAAGCACCCACTAAAAATATGTTTTAACTTCTTTATCTCACCCCATCTGTGGATGAGAATACATGTCCAAGTAAAAACACCATACATAAGTAGAGCGGGAAAATAATTAATTGACAAAAAGGCTGACTCTTTTTCCATTGGTTTAGGTGGTAATTATCACCTGGAAATTGATCAGTGGTGCCACTTTGACTATATCCAGACCAAGTACTACCAGTTAACTACTAAAAATTTACTAGCTAAAGATCTTCCATAAATAAGATCGTATGAATATTAGAGAAGCTTATCTATCAATAAGCATATGCTAATCAACTACTCGAGAAAGCATTACAACTCCAATATAGCACCCAGAACCATAAACCCACTGACCTCCCCACCTTAGGCAGGTTTCTCATGGAGATTCTTAATCATAAATCAGTTCAACTCCATACTCTTCACACGGGCCTCAGAAGGCAAAAAGCAGTGCCAAAAAATAATACAATGAAAGGGAGAATAATACTTTGAGTGAGAAAAACATGCAATTAAACTTATGCATATTGCATTAAGGAGATGCAATTTGTGAAAATAGACAAATACTGTTGCTCTGTCCAAAGGTTATCCTACAAAAGATTCATTATATATACTGAGATAAGTTTACATGAAAACACACAACTCATACCTCTCTCTTGAAAATCTTTATCTGTTTTAACGAAGCCTGCAACCAAAGCCCTTGGCAGTGCAGCAACCCATTCATCTCTATTAAGATCGGTTGGAATAGCATTCAAGACATTAGTTAAGAGATTCTCCTTAGTGTATATAGCAGCAGCAGACCCATTGTGCCCATCAAAGAGCTGCAAAAGAAGGAAAAAAACAAAAAAAGGTTTAGCACCACCAACCTATCACAGGCAAATGAAAAAATAATAAATAATACTTATAATGAAGAACATGCCACTCGGAAAACAGAACTTCCCGAGGATTTCCAAAAGACGATGACAACAAAATTTACGTGAAAGTGTGAAACAAACAAATTATAATCATACCAATATACCTATCAGACAAGAGTTTCTAAACCCTTGTATTCTAGTGATGCAAATCAAAGATTTTATGGTAAATTAAGTGACTTTCCGCTTGAGTAGATCATATGTCATTATCAATAATTCAGTAAGTATTGTGAGAGACCAAAATCTATACCCCATAACAAGAGAATGTGGTGACACCATCTCCCATTGCTCTTTGGCATTCTGTTTTAAGCAAGGTAAAGTCTTCGCCTTTCTTGCTCTGGTTCGCTTGTCCGTGTACGATCTCTGGTTTTTCAATCTTTTCGTTTGCTAATTCTCGTTTGAGAAGAACCGACAACGGCACAGTCTGATGGTCGCCTCTCGAGGACATTGTTCCAAATTTCCAAATCCAATCAGGACACAGTAGCTAAAACTCCTCCTTCTAAAACGATGCCTCTAATTCTTCACCAGATACATCCTGAAATATAATGCAGATTTTCAATAAGAATCAAATCTCATCGCAAAAAAGAAAAAAATAATAATAAATAGAAAAAGAAAACAGAAATTACGGAAAGGAATTGATCAAACGATCATCGGTATTGTTCTACTCAAGAGCTTAGACGGCAATGGCTAAGGAAAAAAAAATCGAGATCTTCGATAAAACACCAATTAGAGAATCTAATTCATATAAAAATTAGGATGATCAGATTTTACATCAAAATCCAAAAAGAAACTTTAAAAAAAAAAAGGAAATGAATCCGAGTCAATGTAGACAATAACATTTTAGAAAATATTTCTACAAATCCGCTTAATAATAACATAAAGGAAACAAATCACGATGAAGAAAGAAAACAGGAAATAAGAAGAGAAAAAATGTATATACAATCAAAGAGAAAAGGACGGAGAAATTTACAGTGCGAAGAAAGAGAAATCGGTTGATTAGCAGCGAGCGAAAGGAAGATTACGCGCGAAGAGAATGAGAAGACGAATCGATGAATTCAACTCGTCGCTGCGATCGAGAAACGCGGATCCCGGCATCCTGCACAAATTCCATCTTTTTTTTTCTTTCCTGTTGATTGAACTCTTTTGAGATAGGAAGAGAGAGAAAAGGAAAAGGGAGGAAAAGGAAAGAAAAAAACAGCAATCCTATTACAATGCGGAAATGAGGAAGGCTTCTCCTTGTTTTTTCGCCTTTTTAATATCCGACGTGGCAAAAACGGCGCGCTTCTTCTCCACTCGGCTACTGGAAAGACTAAAAAGGAAAAGCCGTTTTCAAGCCGTTGCCGTTGTTGTTGTGTCTTTGCTTATACTCTGTATATTGACTTCTGGGCCCTACCACGGGCTGCGGGGATTTTTGGACCGTCCGATTAAGGATGAATAAGAATCAAAAGATCGTCGAGAAAGGAACTTTTGTGGACTCTGGCCCACAAAGAGATTATATTCGTGGGCCACACGTTTACCCATTTCCTCCTTTTCTCCTTCAAACTTAATTTTATAATAATTAAATCAACAAAATAAAAATTATTATAAGCCGATCCCGATTGAGACAAGTTCTCGCTAGCAATTTGATAATGATGTTACTTAATTTTTTTCAAAAAAACAAAATTTAAGATTTAAGAATAGTACTAGTTTATCTCAAAAAAAAAAAAGAATAGTACTAGTACTTAATAATAATTTAAGAAAGGGCTGGCGCCGGTTAAGCGAAACGACGCGTAGGCGCACGATAGCAAGAAAAATTTAATTATGAAGGGACTAAGTCAATTTGTCAAATTTCTCCTTACGAGACGGGAGGAGCATGCAAAATATATGCAAAAGAAGTACTAAATTTAAGCAAATTTCGCCGGTTAATGTCACGTTGTTGTGAGCTTGATGTGGGCCAGACAGGGCCTAGAATCCATGGGCCCACTTAATTTAGGCACCAATTTTTCTGTCTTTGCCAACCTAACCCTTTGACCTTCCATCTGGACGACCGCGAAATTCTCGGCGCCATTTATCCCTCAATCTGGCGTCTTCAACTCTTCAACAATCTAATCTCAATCCCACTCGCAGATTTAACTCCGTGATTAAAATTTTCTATTCCTTAAACAAAAATTAGGTGAGTGAATTGAATTTAAATGGTCTGGCAAAAAAAAATATTGAATTTAAATGGTGGTTAATTAAGTTAATTAAGGAAGTCCCCAAGGGGACACTCAGTGGTTAAGAACTTGAGAGGACTATCTCCTATTGTGTAGTCCATTTCAATATCATGTTCATGAGTAGTAAAAAAAGTTAATTAAGGAAAAAAAAATCGGGTAACATGTTCAAAGACAAATTATTATGGTTTAATTTCTGGTTGTGGATTCATGGGAAGTAAGGGAATGGAAGTAGTTAAGTTAAGTTTAGTAAGAAAGCCCAAAAACTGAAAGAGAGCATGTTCTATTTATTTGGATTGCAAGCTGGAAAGGCTGGAAAAGGGGGCCAGCTTTTTTTTTTGCTTTTTTTTCATTGCCCACCACCAATCCAAAATGTTGCAATCAACAACAACAACAACAACACAGCTCACCCACATTCACATTACACAACTTCCATACAAAATAAACAAATACATTAATAAATGAGATGAGATAATGAGATTGCCTTCTCAAATTTTTATTTTCTTTCCAATTTTCCATTCCAAAATCCAGGAAAACAGGGGGGAATTAAGTGAGATCCTTGTCATAGACAGAAGAAAAAGAGTGATGTGGGAATGCTTTGTATCAGTGAGAAACCTGACAACAAGTATTAATTAGGCCTGCCTTGACCATGTCTAAATGTTAAAACAAAGATATATCTATAGAAAAACATAAGAAGAATGAAATGATATTAGCTGGTTCCATCAATTATGGATTGATATATGCAGGAAATGTTATCTGTGTTTGGGAAGAGGGGCCACCATATTAATAAACTTAATTTATATAGTTAAACATTAGTTTAGAGTTGGAATACATAAATATGTTGCAGGGTCTTGAGGATAAGTAAATATATGAACAAAAAGCAAGTACTTTCTCAACCATATATGAGTTTTTGACAGCACTTGAGTCTTGAGTGAGGGCTAAAAACAATGGTAGACTTTCATTGAACCTGTTTACCTGCAGCATTGAAATTAATCAAAAAATATAAATATTTTAATCAAAAAATATAAATATTTTAGTGAAAGAGGTTATCAAGTTAGAATCAGTCAATTTGAACAAGTGAATCCAATGTGGGTTGGTTTAGTTAAGGAGAGATATGATTGGAAGGCTTCAAAAGTAGATGCAGCCAACAAAAACAACAGATACAGTCATATAGAATATTGACAGCTCTGAACGAGTCTAAAATCTACCCAGATTTTAAGTCAGCATATTCTTCCTTAAGCTATCCCTACTACTCTTATCATCAAAATTTAGACCACAATCTCAGCCTTATCCAACTTGTCTCTCTTGCAAAACAAGCTTATTTGAAGTTTGAAACGGAAGTTTCATGGCCCATGAAAAGATAACAGCTGAATGACTTTTCAGTTTTCTATGATTCTAATCAGATTTATTAATATGCAAACCATGTGCCATGCTTAAAATGTCAATAGAGTGAGAGGCAAGGTGAATGTCTCATTACTAAGAACTTCCAGAGGCTGTGACCAGATCAACAGAGTTCAAGTAGGCCCCAAATCCCAGAAGACTAACAAAGTAAGCAACAAATTACAAATTGCACATTTTACAAGTTATAGGGAAAAAGATGTGGATTCCGAAGTGGATGTCTTTATCAAGATTCGATTGCATGCACTCTAATTTGTTGACAAGTGTTGAATATTTTGGTGGTTATCAATTAATCATTACCTAACATAGCATTAATAAAAATAAAAATCAAGAGATCAAGAAACATCAATGATTATCTAACTTTTGCAGATATTTATCCAAAATGATTACCATATTTGACCCTGCTGGCTTGGCTCCAACACCCAATTGTTTAAAGCTCATAGCTTATCACTTTGTTCAGAACCTTTCACTCTGATAATGTAAACCTATATAAAATAAAATAAAGAATGCGTGAGCCTGACTCTTTGAAAAAAATCATAGCATAATAATATAGAGCTCTCATTGCAATGCCAGAAGCATATTCACATAGACAGAAGTGAGAAGTGGGCATATGAATATAGAAGAAATAATACTACAATTCTTTATGTAGTTGGAATGGAGAGATAAAGTTATCAGATATATAATACAGTCCACACACATTTTATTGGAAATGCCTTTCAATTTTCAGAGCAAATTTGAAAGCCACCAACCTCAGAAAGGGATAGGTCTACTGTAAACACAAACTATATTTCAAAAAGAGAAGAAACCAATGAAAAATTGAAAACCATAGGAGGAGGGAGTTGAAGTTTAGAGCGCAATCACCTTAAATGTGGTAGATCGAACTAACTGAAAAACTACTGCATCCCCATCTGCCAACTCATGAGCAACTGCAAACCCTTTCCATCCACCACTAAGTCCTGTTTTTCTAACCAAATATATGGTTGGATACTCCTCACCTTCTTCATCTATCAAAGTCATAACCTCATCACGTTTTGGAAGATTTGTCTTGCAGAAGTGGACTGGAAGGCCCTGTTCTCATATATTTTATAAAATAGTAACAACAATTACTTCAGTGATAATTTTACACGATCCTTAAAATGCAAAGTAACTAAAGTGATGAATACATATCAAACACAAAATGTATGAGGTGTTCAAGTCTTTGAACAATCTAATTAACCAGCCAGTTTTTGTGGTGAAACATGCAGGCATATGACTACCAGCAGCAATGATCAATCATGAATCCTATGTGGTAATCACCAAACCAAATAGCTAACTACTAGCCTTAAGTACAGACATAGAAAAGTTTTCCAAAATCCCTAGTTTCCAACTAATACCACATGATTTTCTGACCAAGTCTAACATGCAATAGGAGAGAGCAGTTTCTAAAGTGGACCAGCAATAAGATTATTAAAGTTAACACTCTAAAAGCCACTAAGGATAACTGAAATAAGAACAAGTAAAAGACGGCAGACATCTTCCATGATTATGGCTTTAGCATGAGAAGTGATCAAATAACACAACAGGGAAAGTCATCACTATAACATTCATGCAAAATGCTGTGCTAAATAGCCACTAGGGATAACTGAAATAAGAACAAGTAAAAGATGGCAGACATCTTCCATGATTATGGCTTTAGCATGAGAAGTGATCAAATAACACAACAGGGAAAGTCATCACTATAACATTCATGCAAAATGCTGTGCTAAATAGAAAAAGAATGGCAAATGAATGCAATCTATCAAAATTATTTCCTAAGCTTTGTTATTAACTAGTTAAGAGACTTGTTTATGAAATTTTGTCATAAAGAATAGGCAAATTCTACTCTAAACACTAAACATAATTTTGTTCTCAAGATCCAATTTTGCAGAACAAGAACTTAAAACAACTCTATTACAAGTATTGGAGGGCCAAAAGCCCAAAAGTTTTCTGAAAACATGCCTTAAAGTGAAGTCATGACATGAGCCACTAGAAAACTAGTACTATAATGGTATCCACTTGTATCATCTCTAGAGAGCACAAACAATGACAAAAAGAAAGTAAACAATGAAGTAATTGATAGACAAACCAGCCAAAATCCACCAGAAACATGTGATGGAAGCATTGATTTTATGAAGATAGGAAAATCAGTCCCTAAACTAGATTCCAATTTTTCTGCTTTCTCCAAAGCCTCTGCCCTGTCTTCCTCTGAAGCATACACCAGGTTCAAATCCCTCGGCTTAGATGTCCTACATTTACCACCAAACATCATTAACTATACTACTGAATCTTAAACACTAACTAAAATCAAACATACAGAAAAACTATGAACCCAAGTAACTATCATACCTTCTAGGTATCGCGACCCTTTCCACAACAACCTATTAAGAAAAGACAAAGTGTAATTTAATGTTAATTTATAGACTTAAACTAAGACTCATAACATTAGGTAACAAAAAAGCTCACTTCTTTGTAAACAGGGGACGGAAGATTAGCGACACGACTCGACCTCCTAACCACAACCAGTTGTTTCTCGACAATCCGAGGCTTCGACTGTTTTTTCTGCGCAGTGGGGAATAATTAAAATTACCAAAGTAAGCTTCAGATTAAGCAAAGAGTTTTAATATTGAGGAAGAAATTGTAGAGAGATCAAACCGGTGAGGGTTTGAAGGGTGAGGTACGAAGAGCCTGTGAGAGCTGAGGAAGATTGAGAGCTTCCATTCTTTTCTTGTTTTCCTCTATTCGTTTTTGACGGCTTTCCTCGTACGACAACTTCGGCTTGGCAACCACCATTTTTGCTGAGAACCCAAATATGAAATACAGATTTCGTTCGCGAGTTGGAATAAGGAAAAATGAGTTAGGCGGAAGGAGAGTGGTCTAGCACAGTTAAATAACTGTACATTGTTGACAGTCGACCGTTGGACTCCCACTAATTTTTCGGGACTCCCACTAATTTCGATACTACTTTTTTTTTTTTTACCCTAAATTCAGTTGAATGCTTTAATTTCTGTTCCTCTACCGAATCAAAATTTGAAAACAATATGTTTTTGACAATTTTACCCTTTTCCCTCTCTTTTTACAGTTTTACTATTGCAACTGCAGTCTTATCCATTTTAACCATATCACTCAATCAATTAACCATATGGGCTGATCATCTGGCTTCATCTAATTAAACATGTAAACCAACCCATTTATAAGCATCAGAAAAGAGTGATGATTAAGGTTCATTTGCAGCATAAATACACAACACAAACACCTGATCAAATCACCAATAACCAATCAATCATCAACACCTGAGCAGGTATGTGATACAAATGAAATGAGTTTTTGATAGATTTGATCAAATTGGATTGGAAGGTAGAGTACACCAGTGGTTGTAGTTATTAATTTAGCAGAAAGTAGTTAGCCAGTTTCTTCGTGCTCGCCATCACGAGCTACATTATGCTCTAGATTTACACAGCATGAAACAATTAACACATAGTTGGTTCTGGTTCATCTCAGCTTTCATCACAGTCTTCTCAGCCTTAAGAGTGAGATAAAGTTTAGTATCAGCTCTTATCAGTTTCAGTATTTGATCACGCCCAAGCTCTTCAACCAGGGCAGCATTTCTTCTAGCCCATCTTTCAAGCTTCTAGGTCTATAATCCAACTCCAATTTCGCCTTGTCACAAGTATATGCCCATTGATGTCTTAAAACTTTGACAGTCTGCTCAAAATACAATGATAGGAATCTTATCAAAGAAAGGCTATGCAAAACTAAGAAATGAAGAGCAAGAACAAAATATTAGGAAGTAAACAGATGCAAATGCAAGGTAAGCAAGGAACAGAAACTGAAGAGTGGAAGCCATAACCATAGAGCAGAGCATACCGGGGGACTAATAAGAGGGAGCTTTCCGGTAATTCGAGCAAAAAGAACCGAAATCCATCCATAAACTTCAATCAATCCAAGAGGGATGTTGAATTTAGGCCTAGAAGTTCCAGTGACTATAGCAGCTATATCAAAAACATGCCTAAATGAAGCATTTTCTCCTGTAAGTAAATATCTTTCCCCAGCTCGACCTTTTTCCATTGCTGCAATATGACCCTCTACCACATCATCAACATGACTAAACGAATATCTATCATTTCCACGGCCAATATAACCAGGTAATCTCCAATTAAACCGTTCAATCAGCTGGGAAAACAATTCAGTATTTCAATTCACAAACTCAACAATTTTAACTAAATTTAACATCTGCATTGTAAGGAAAGACTACAGAAGTTGGAAAGAAATCTTACTAATTGAGCAACAACATTGCCAGTAGTAAGCTTGCCAGGACCATAAATCACACCAGGATAAACAGGAACAACTGGCATTCCTTCAGCAATAGCTTGCAAAGCAATCTTATCAGCGGTTGCCTTTGATTTCTCGTACTCCGTGCAGAAGAACTTCTCCGGATGCGTCTGTAAATCAGGATTTAAAAAATCAGAAATTATTTTGAAAAAAAAAAAAAGTCAGATTGATTAACTGTTTTTCTTTTATGTTACTTGATTCTCGTCGGCAATATATCCATCGGTAGGACCAAGTGCGAAGAACGACGACGTATATATGATCTTATTGACTGTCTTTGTCTCCTTAGCCGCTTGCAACAAGTTCTTCAGACCACCTACGTTGACCTAAAATTAATTTTGACGATCACATATCAGTATACGTGTAAAAGCAACTTTTCAGTGAGACGTGAAATTTGATTTGAGCTTACGGAGAAGAATCTAGAAGGATCGGGAAGCCAGGGTTCGACGAGGGCAGCGGCGTGGAAGATAACGTCGCAGCCCGAGCAGGCAGCTAGAAGGGATTGGAAGTCGGTGACGTCACCGTACGCGAGTTCCAAAAGGGCACCATCGGAGGGTGAAGGAAGTCCAGAGAGGTCGCTGGTGCGACGGACCAAGGCTCGAACGGGGTGGCCGCGGCTCACCAGAGCGTGGCACAGCCTTCCTCCTAAGTAACCCGACGCGCCAGTTACCAGTATTTTCATATTTTCAAATATCGCCGGGATTATCCGAATCAAATATCAATAGCTTTTTAATAGTACTAGTAAGAAAATAGTACTGCTTCCTTTTATGTCAACAAGGTGCTTATTGTAAGCTACTTGAAAAAGTTTACTTTACAATTGATTAATTCTTTAAAAAATGCAGGATTTGCATTTCTTCCTCCTTCAATTTCGTAGAAAATGCATTATTGTGTGTGACAAAATGGAGGGGCACGAAGTATTTAAAATGAATCTGAGAGCTACCAAAGTGCCAACCTAGCGGCATAAATGTATTATTGGTGAGATTTGGAAGGTCCATGAATCTTCATGTCAACTGTGCTATAGACTTAATTATTACTATCATAGTACTAATTGATACTAATAAGATCATTTTTGGATTCTCTACTTCTATGATAACATAAATGACCACCTTTTTTTTATTGAAATTCAGATGCTTCAATCTGATTTTCAGATCTCTCCAAGTCCAAGACGTGTTTGGGTGATAAAAGTCTCGTATATTTGAACTGATCAAATTAGTGTGATAGAACAAAGCCCAGATACACAAATATTAGGTTAGCTGCCAGCAGCAGATACACAAATATTCCTTTCCAGGCGTTTCTTTGAGCAGAAGAATCCATTGGAGAATCGTTTGTGTATCCCATAACCATAGAGCCTGCAAATGAACTCTTCATTACTGCTAGAGTAGATTCATGGCCTTGGCAAATCAGCAGATAGACATTCACAAGCTGCTTTCTTATTCTCATTATTACGATGATTCTGACAAACTTCACATCCAGTTAGACCTTTTCCACTAAAGTTGCTATATACATTTCATGTTAGAACAGAGGTCATCAGCTCAAACCATAACAGTAATAATCTTTATTTCTTTCAAAGAAAACAGAATATTAGAAATCGTGTCTTGCTGTCCCAGATGTGTTGCTCCTTTCTATTCCTCTAGGAAACTCAATTTGCTATGGGCACAGATCGCAAGGCATTCCTTTCCTTCATTTGACCTCTCGAAGCCTCTGCTATAAGTAGTCAGCAAGATAAGTTACAGTCTGGATCGGCGAATGCATTTGATCGGGTTAAAATGGGAATTTCTCCGTGCAGAAATATATGGCTGTCTACTTGAGGAGTCTGATGACTTTATATCCCAACCTTCAACGTTCTTTGGAACACAGACATCAAAAAGGATTTGGCCAAGAACTCCATGGACATTAATGCTTGGTGGATGAGGCAAACGGATCAAACCTTCCTTGTGTTCATCTTGCACAGACCCAAAATCTCTACCTTCGTAGTACTCTACTGAACTAGGCAAGAGGAAATGGTCACTTTGCACCAGAGGAGTTCCCTGAAAGCTCTGGTTTGCACTTAAGGCTGTTTTGCTGATGTTGGAGATCGGTTCAGAGATTTCATCATGTGTCCCTGCTAATCCCATTCGTTCACCTTCAAGTTGTTGAATTCTTTGGGAATATATGGCAGCTGCCTTACCAAGAAGCTCAGTCACAGCAGCCTTGTAATCAACTGGATAGTGCCGATAATGACCTGCAAGGACCATTAATTGACACAAGTTGAACATACATCAATGCTATTGCTCGAACAAGCTTTGAAATGAGATTATATTCAGATATGAGAAATTAAAACACTGATGCAACAGAAGAGTTACATATGATTGTGTCAGTTGTATACAAAGTTCATAAAGTCCGTCATAATTTCTATATATCTAGATTAATTTTCAGAAACTAGGTCATTTACATTCACTTTCCTACCAACTACCAAGAATTACAGTCCTTTTCTTATCAATGGAGCTTTGACTATTTTAGAAATTGTTCTAAGCATTAGCTCTGACGTCTTCTCCTCCTCTCTTTGATTTCTTTGTCCTCTAATTTTGCATGTTGTATTTCCTGCCAAATATTTTTTAACTTTTCCCTTATCTTTAAGACAATAAACATAAAACCTTTTTCTACATTCACAAACCACGAGTCTACACCATAACAGTGTTTCTTTCAAATGTATAACAAAAACATGTTTTCCTTCGGGAAGGCTTCCAGTGCTAGCATTATTGTAGAAAAGACAGCTATGTATTGAGAGCAGATATGATGTGCTTAACAATGTTTATACAAAAAAGGTCTCTGCAACATGTTATTCATGCTTCAGGATGAATGGATAACAACCAGTATTAGTAGAAAGACCCCACTTTCCATCCATTTACTTTCACTTTCAGTATGTTATTCGTGCAATAGCAAACCCTGACTAACATTTTCTATATGGTATGATCATTATAGAAGTAACTACTAGTAAGTTTAGAAACAGACCTACATGGGGAGAGCCATTCCAGTTCACAAGTTTTATGTCACCCCCAAGTTCTTGTATCCGTCGAGCAAAATTGCAGATAATTTGATAAGGAGCAAGATCATCAGTTTCAGAGCATAATATGAGATATGGGGCCCCCAAACTCTGCACAAGATTGCTAATGAGTTTATAAACGAAAGAGATGGACATAATAACATGAATAACGTTTACTTATACTTACAACAGAGGCATATAGAGTCTGCCAATACTCAGCACGGTGGGTTTCAAACCTGCTGATGAAGAGAGAATCAAGACCAGAAGCAATGCGATTTGCTATCCATGATGCTATTCTAGGTGGATGAGACATCTTAATAACTGTTGGGTGAACAACAAATTTGGCTCCCAAATCACTGGTAAAATCCACAGGGCTAGAATCAAATATATGGCCTGAAAAGCACTCCTTCACCAATTGGAGGTCATCCTTCACCAGAAGTAAAAGAAGATTAAGTAAACAAGTAGAACTTAAAATGTCTGTAATATTGTTAGTAAACAATATAGATATTGCTTGAGAAATCTGCCAATAAGTTCCAGATTTCCAGTCTTAATGTGGTAATGGATCGTTAACAGCAAATGTATATAATTCAATCTAGAAACAGGATACAATGATATTGAATAAACAAAAACATGATTGAAGCACTTATAATCTTGACAGAAAGATAACATACTGGATTTATTGGTGCTTCACAATATCCCTGAATCATCTGCAACAAAGCAATCATAAAACTATATCAGGAAACATTCAAATTGAAACAAGCACTGTAACATAGATTATATTATAAGATAAAAGAATGGGGAAATCGAAATTTTGAAAAGTTTTACCTGAAGAACCTTGTACATACAGGCCTTAGGCCCACCGGAGAATGACGCAAAGACAACTGGGCATGGTCTAATCTTTAGCTCCTACGTACAACAAGACAAAAGAAGAAAAACCCAGTCAACGAACATGCATAAAATTTCCCTTCTTGTATATTGTTTTAGTGAACTGAATTACCTCAACAAGTTCCTTAAGAAGATCAAGTGCTAGAGCTGCAGCCTTTTCAGGGAAGAACCTGCACAGTATACAGACATCAAATTCCAACTCCAGAGAAAAATCACGTTAAGCAGGTGCACAATTGCACATCCATGAGTCAATTTAAGCCCAAAAGTATCAATCACAAGCATTTGAGAATATGCAGCAATTTCTGACCAATAACCATCAACTTAACTTAATAGATAAGATTTGCACGATTACATATTCCAGAACAATTAAATAAGATATAAAATGAAAAAGTCAATCATCATTAAAATTCAAGATCAACTATTTAGAAAGAAGAAGGTGAAGGATTCTAAATTGATTGCCAAAAAAAAAAGGATTCTAAATTGTAATTCCCACGATTAAGAAAGAAGCAATTTACAGAACTAGCAATCAAGTACAAAAGTAAGTCAAAATCATCAATCCACCAACATAATATAAACTATAGAAAACAAAGATTGAATAAAAGTAAATTAAAACCCAAAATTAGCTGGAAAAAGATAATCATACATGTTTAAGAACTCTGAGTGGCAAACCAGCGAATTCCAACCCAAAGAAGAGTAAAGCTGAACATAATTCTTCAAGTGCTTCTCTTGACTCGACATCCAAGCAAACATCACCACTATTCCACCTTCCCTTCTTTCCACCATTTCCTTTCTTCCCCAATAATATCTGCCCCCAAATCCCCACATTTCCTGTTCTTCTGCGCTCGATTTTCCAAGCAAACGATTTTAAGATTTTCCTCTTAGTCCCGTACACTTCAGGAAATGGTAGAAAATTGCAGAATTCAGTTCAATCCACGGATGAAAAAAATGAAATAAATAGATGGAGTATACTAGAAAAAATTATATATTTAAAATTGCAAGTGTGATTTTTTCAGCATTTTATAGGTAGTTCATAAGTATGAATAAAAAATGAAGTCCACGGGATTCCCTGCGATCATTCGATTCCTGTAACCGCGCAAACGGCAAACCTAGTTGTCTTTATATATTCAAGTTGACAGATATACCCCTATGTTTCTGCCGTGTCAGTTATTCATTGAAAGAGTATTGCACGATTGAATTTTCAAAGTCAAGTCTAGGTCACTTACGGCGTACAACAAAAATGTGAAGCGGCCGCGTGTAGGAGAACAGCTCCCACTTTTTGCTTTTCTCAATGTCTTCAATTAATTTAATTTTTTTATGTATCTTCCTCTCTTTTGGATTTTTCTTTCTTTCCTATTAAAATACTTGAAGAAAATATTGAGGAAAAAGTAAAAAAAAAAAACTGAAATTTTGAGGGAATGATTAGTGGAGAAGTTGCATTATTGTTGTCCTTATCATAGGAAGGCATGGGAAGTCCATCCAATAAGCAAAGGTGTGGCAGGCTTCATAATTGACGTGACGAAAACATATATCTAACTAAAACCTAATATAATACTATAGTATTAAACCTACTATTAATTAATTTTATGAGTAATTGCTTTGACAAGTGTAAATAGTTAATTTTCTAATGTTTTTTTTAATTATATTTGTATTCATTTAGTTTGGAAAAATTAAAAGACATTCATCCCCTTTCCTATATAAAATAAATTATCAAATAATTATAAATTTGTTATGAATATACATGTATGTTGTGGATGTCCATGAATCTAATTAAAGTAAGGATATGATTGATGGCTTGGTTTATTCATACACATATACTTATGTACTAAGTTCATCCCCTTATATTTATGGTAATGTATTACTTTGTTATGAAATAAGATGAATAAGAACAATTTCTACCCTTCTTCAAATTTTATTCTTCTCTATATTCTATTGTCTCTCTATTCTCTTGTCTTTTCCACACTTCAATTCTCTACTCCCTTGCTTTTGTTTTGTTTTCATTTCACAACAAAAATTCATTTCTTAACTGAATTTTCTTAAAAGAATTTATAAAATAAAACAGCCGCACGCGAAACGCGGCCGGAGAGTTCTAGTAATAAGAAATTTTTAAAAACATCCAATAAAATTTTTTTTTGGATAATTATAATATAATATACTATATAATATAGTAAATATAATTAGGAAAATCATAGGAGTGATTCAATTTTTAGTCTTATCGAGACACAAATCTAGTCATTTTCCATGTTAACAGAATTTACTTTCGAGATCTCATTTAATACAAGTATTGAATTTCTTAAACCCAATAAACATTAGTCATAATTCATACTTCATAGTTTTAATTAGTTTGAGCAACGATCTCATTTCCATTTTTTTCTGGACAATATATATTTTTTTTAATGTTTCTTCCTAATGTAAGCAAAATTTCATTCTCACACCGGAAATGAATTAATAAATTGACTTAAACATAACTAATTAAAAGTAATGGGATTGGGATTGGGATATGAGTACTAATTTTCTAGCTAGTAAACCATTAAATTATTTCTTCCGTGTCAATGGGAAACAACTTTTTTGAAGAACCACAATCAAAGGTTTTTCTTTTTTTATTCGAAGTTATATATATAATATTAATTTAATTAAATAAATGACCAAAACAGAATTCAAATAGAGTTTTACACTTTTACTTATTGGGCTAACTTTATCCGATAAGGACATGGTATGGTTCTGGTTCACATTTGGTTTCATCATATATTTACAGGTTTTGCTTTTCTATTAGCTTTTCAAGCTAGGCTCCCATTCTATAATAATCTATATATAATCAAATAATATTTATTGATTTATTCTTTATATGGATTTACCATTAATCTTGTTCTCGTCAAATTAACCGTAAAGCGTATTATTTTTTCATTCATATGTAAGTATTGAACTTAAAACTTTAAGGTGCGTTTGGTTGATGGTGATCTTTGATCATCTGTGGTGATTTTGGGTGGTGATCTCAGATCACCCTGTTTGGTTTGGATCACATATTGGTGATCTTCGGTGGTAATCTCAGATCACCCCGTTTGGTTACACCTTTTTTTAAAGAGCGGTGATCAGATCACCCCCTGATCACCCCCTCAGAGAGGTGATCCGATCACCCTTCTAAATATTAGATCACCAGTAATCTGGGGTGATCCTAACCAAACGCATACTTATTTATATGACACAAACATAGAACCACTTATATTAAGGGGATTACTAAATACCGCCCCCTTTTTACTAGGTACCGCCCTCCTTTGGACAATTTTGCCCTTTCCTTCAAGCTTCAAAATTTTCAATTCTCTCAAATTCTCTCAACCTTCAAACTTTCAAATCTCAATCATTCAAACAAAACAACATCAAAATTCATGGAGTAGCGACATCCGGTATGGGTAAAAGAATTTTCGGATTGAAAGTATGTTTTTTTTTTAAAAAAAGTAAAAAAACAAATATCTATTTATTATTAATCAAATATTAAAGTCCTCTTGCTAATATTAACATATCCATACCCATTTAAATTAAATAAATTGTCCAATACTTATTAAAGGACAAAAGAAAATTAAAAGAATTTAAAAAAACGTTTAAAGAAGAGAAAGAGAGAAAAAAAAAAAAGGAACAGTCGGGTCGCGCGACCCGCTGTTCTTCTTCTTTTTTTTTTTGTTTTTCTTCTTTAAAGGCTTTTTTTTTTAGATTTTTCTTTAATTTCCTTGTGTCCTCTAATAAGTCTTTGATAATTCATTTAATTTAAATGGGTATGGATATGTCAATATTAGCAAGAGATCTTTAATATTTGATTAATGATAAATAGATATTTGTTTTTTTAGCTTTTTTTTTTTAAAAAAAAAACATACTTTCAATCCGAAAAATCTTTGTTCATGGGTTTTGATGTTGTTTTACTTGAATGATTTTGAATGATTGAGTTTTAAAAGTTTGAATATTGAGAGAATTTGAGAGAATTGAAAATTTTGAAGTTTGAAGGAAAGGGCAAAATTGTCCAAAGGAGGGCGGTACCTAGTAAAAAGGGGGCGGTATTTAGTAATTCACTATATTAATTGTTGATTATATACAATAATTATTACAACGTAGGGGGGAAAGCTAAAGAACTTTTGATAATTTCTTACACTGAGCTTGGTATTAATGGACACTTCTAGGCAACTGAAAATAACAATTAATTACCATTATTATTCCATTTATATGCAACAATGTCTTTATTCTCACTTTATTATTTACTACTATATATTATGGCAAATTATACAATACACCGGTGGTGGAGTTTAGAAAACTACACAAGCGGGTCCTGAAAGGTGACATGTGTCCCTTAGAGATTAGATTGAAATTATTTAAAACTTAATTAATTAAAAAAAATGGACATGTGTCAACTCCACAAGTCGCTTGTGGAATCCAAAATTTACACCACCGGTGTATCATATAATCACCCATATATTATTGTTATTGCAAATGATAGAAATAAATCATGTATGGCAAATATATATGCTAAGAAAAATCATTGACCCAACTAATACAACTATATATATTGATCAGTCATAACCTGTTGTTTATATCTTGATTGATAATAAGATTAAAAGATGATAGTACTTTGTTGCCAACTAAGATTGATTGGAGTTTGTGCTTTATATACATTCACAAGTCGTCTTATTCCAATAATATTAGTGAAATAAGCACATCAAGTTGGGGCCAATATATATATCTTTATCATTTAGCTCAGCATTAGCGTTTTTCAAGATGTGAGGCTTGTTTAGAAAACGTTACAATAAAGACAAGGCAAAGAAAACGAAAAGCAACGAACACCATGATCCTCGCTATATATATAGTGAAGAAAAAGCTATGTCCAAAATAAGAAATGTTCACACCAAAAGAGTATTTAAGCCAATAAACAAAACATAATTAAGCAGGAAGAAGACAGAGGCAGAAATTGCAGACGGCGTCGTATCTTCCAATGCTCCGTGTTTTGTGTGCAACTTGCCTGAGGACTGTACTGAGAGTTCATTAATTATAAAATTTTGCAGTTTCCCTTTCAATGCAGAATTTAGTAAGATTTCCGAAGAGAATTTGTTTTTTTTTTTTTTTTTTTTTTTTTTTTTTATCTTGAGGACCCTGAAATATTAAATTGACGCACTTTGCAATTGCATTACATGATCCCAACACAAGGGGGCAGGGACGCAGGGTATATAAATATATCTACACTCATGAGTCATGATCATTCGTGGCCTTATGCGAACCAGAAATTTTAATTCTGTCAATCAAATTATAATATCATGATTTTTCTGTATTTCACTTCATGAAAATTCGTATTGTATCAATTAACTTATAGGAATTTCGAATATATATCCATGAAATTGCATATATTTACCAATTTCTTATCTTAAAAACTTTCAAAAACTACTGTGTATATATAGTAGGACAATTTGTGCCTTAGGTGGTGATTGAAAACTTAGTAATCATAATAAATTTTCTTTTATATTTCTCTTAATATGGAAACTTCCTGTTTTGTAGCTATTATTGTACTACTACCTCCGTCCCATATTATCTGTCCACTTTTATTAGGAAAAAAATTGACATATAATATGGGACGGAGGGAGTATTAATTATTTGAAAAACACAAAAATTGGCTTGAAAATGTGAAAACTTTTTCTTTTTCTTTTTCTGATAACGGGAAAAATAGTCTTTTTTTTTAGTTATTGACATTATTTGTAAAAATACAAAATATCAAGGAAGCGTGAAGACATGAAAAAGTTGAATTGCTTGTTGGTAATGATTAGGTCGGTTGAAATTGAAATCAAAATTGTCAATATACATAGATTATAGAATGCCTTGATATAATGTTGCCAGAAAAAAAAGAATGCCTTGATATAATTATTTATAGTAATTACTAGTGTTTTTTTTTTAATATCAAGGGTATTCTCCAACCATTTGTGTCTAAAACAAATCCCCTTCGAGGCAAGAGTGTGTAAGGTTAAAACCCACTCAACAAATGCGCTCATAGGGAATCGAATTTATATTCTCATCCTTATCAGGATGGAGGCTGCTTACCATCGCAACCAATCGTTTGCTGGTAGTATTAGACTTAGTTTGATATTGCGGTTGCATTTTGGAAAAGCTAAAATGCTCTTAAAAATGTTTTTTAAAAAGTGTGGTAGAGAAATAAAATGACTTAACAGGATATAAACTTAAAAGGAGAGAGAAAAATCATTTATGTGATTTTTTGTCATGTAATTCTTAAAAACACTTCTAAAACGCAAAATCACCTAAATAATAGTTTTTCGGATTTAGTTAACTTTTGTTGTCAAAATTAGCTTATTAACACGAACAATAAATAGTTTGACATTGTGTTTGAAGTTGAAAAAATTACTCTTTCATCTCCAAATACAATGCTAAATCAGACCTTATTGGTATTTAACTTGTGCTTAAGCTTAAGTTTTGAAAAATCTAAAATGTAAATGAAAAGATTCGGAGATTTTTTTTTGGATAAGTATAAAATTCATAGCTTATTCAAAAAGTTTGAAAATAATAAATTTTTTTATAAATTAATTAAGGCAAATTATACAATACATCGTCGGTGGAGTACTGGAGTTTAGCAGACTATACAAGTGGGTCCTGATGGATGACATGTGTCCCCTAGAAACTAGATTAAAATATTTAAAACTTAATCAATTAAAAAAATGGATATATGTTAAACTCCACAACCCGTTCCGTGGATGTATCAAATAATAACCTATTAATTAATTTTCTTAAACTTTTGGTAAATCTGTGGAAAAAAAAAACTTTTGGTAAATCAAATCATGCCAGTTTTAGTTCAGTCACATACACACAGGGCCAAACACGGACCTAAAAGGAAAAAAGGCGACCTAAGGAAGGGCATTTCGGAGATTTTCGGTATGAAATGCTGAAAAAATTCTACTGAATTAAATGAAGAAAGCGCCGCGGCAGTACCCTAATAACTGCACGTTAGCACAAGGACGGCCCCACAACGTAGAAAATACTCCTCCTAAATATACTTAACTTTTTTTTTAGTATTTGAAATTGTATTAATCATCAAAGCTTTTTTTTTTTGGAGATAAAATTAATCATCAAAGCTGTTAAATTAAAAATAAAACTACTACTAATAAAATTCCAATTATTACTTAATTAATAATAATCACTTTTATTATTCAGGTAGTATAATTAGTTTGAATTGTTAATGAAGAAACAGCAAAAGGCAAAGCCCAACGTCCCAACAAATATTAATCAACAAAAGCTAATCAATCAAATCAAAAATCATTCTTCACCTAAACTAGTAGAAGAAAAAAATTCCAATAATTATTCCTCCAATAATTAATCACTTCGCCCTTAGCTTAGCTGATTAGCTTCCCCTGCATTAACTCGGCGCATTTTAGTACGAACCAGAACCAAATCCAAAACCAAAACGCACGCCAAAAAAAAAAGAAGAAGGAAAAAACAGTTCAGTGTGTGAGTCTCCATTTCTCTGTGGCTTGGAAAGTGAAAACAAGATTAGACAGGGAAGGAAGAACGGAAGTTTGGTTGATTGGAGCGATCTGGTAAAAATCCCATTTAATCGATCTGTTTGGAGAGTGGGAAAGCAGCAAGGAAAAAGAGAAAGGAAAGGGATATGGTGGGATGACGGAGTGGAGGAGGAAGGAGGGAAAACGGAGAGGGAGATGGCCAGAGAAGGCAGAGCCAAATGGGGCGCTTTTGGTTCGGGTTCGGGTCCGGTTCAGTGCTCGTATAAGAAAATTACTTTGATTGTTTGCTCGGTTAACATTGTTATTGCTCTCTATGTTCTTCGTTCTCTCTATGCCTCTCTCTACATTTATTCCAATAAAGATAATGGTAAGTTTCTTTCGGCTTTTCCCACTTCCTTTAATCTCTTGTTCAGTGTTTTGATTTCTGGGAATTGTTTCGTTTTTGTAGTTGTAAAGTATACACCAGATCAGATTAGGAAAATGGAAGAATCAATTAAGATTCGAAGAGCCAATGAACCTATAGAGCTTGTTAAATTGGTATGCTAATTACCCATCTTTCCCTCTTCATTGTTCTTTGTTTTCTGCCTTTCTGATAGCTTCCGTTTTGTTGGTGATAATGCTTTTAATTGGGGGATATTTTGATTATTTTATATGAAGGTAAAGCGATTAAAGCATGACTTTACAAGTCAAGAATCAGTGGCTGAATTGCCACAGGCTGTTAAGCATAAGATAACTGATGAGATCCTGCTAAGATTAAGAAGTTTGAGACCAAATGCGAATTCCAGCGAGCAGCAAGGTTGGTCTTCGCCTTACTTTGCTTTTAGGTTTTGAATGTTTTGTTTGATTGTGTTACCATTTAAAGTTTATGTCTGTCCTAATTTAGTAAGTAATGCTTTGTTGTAGTATAGTCATATAAGACTGAGCATTTATGATGTGTATGGAAATAGGACTCTGAGGTGTAAATTTCTTAGAGCTGGTTGCTACAAAGATTGCAAGTTAATTAATAACATGTGGGTGAATAAGCACAGTATTTATAGTACGGAAACTTTCAGAGGGGTGATTAGCTTGCAGGACATATGAGGAATCGACGATGACATTGCAAATATTGTCTGTGCATATTTGAATATGTAGGCTCGAGCATTTGATTTTTCCTCGTTTTCTCGATCTTTTTTCTTTCTTTCTTCTTTGATAAAAATATTAGTGTTTCAGAAAGCAAATTGGAATATCCATTAATTCTGAAGTAATCCGGTTTGAAAGTTTGTTCCCATCATCTAGAATGTGTGTGCTTTCCAAAGTGCAACATCTCAAAAAGTTTTAATACTGAATTATATATATGCTATAGGATCCGTGTTGCTTAATTTCCTTTAAATGTCAAATGTGATGCATTGACTTCCTTCCTTAAAGATGTTATTCATTTAATATCATTGGATAGACCTAAGGCATATTAATTTTATAATGTAATACATCAATTGAAGAAATAGATCAATTATTTCCGTTGTAAAGTAACTCCAAAGTTAAGGCAAATCATTGAATCATACTTTGCAGAAAATGGTGATTAAGTAACTGATTGAACTATGATAGGGAACATTAGTCAGTCTGTGAAACTGAGTTATTATGAATCAAGATACCTTTCATTTTTCTATTTGTGATCTGTGATAAGCATACTATGTGTCTACATTCTTGACTGAAGAAAAATTTCTATTCATTGGTTAGTTTGATTTAAGAAAAACAAGAAGAATTTTTGTTGGTGTCCACTGTCCCACTTGTTAACTTCTTAAATTCTTGATGAGAATTTGTGTAGTATTAAGATTTTGGTGTAGAATTAAAATTTTCATATCCTTCTTTTGCCTCTCAGACTTGGTTTCCTGGTCCCCATGCTCCTTTGTTACATTATCAGTTTGGTAAATGCTTATATGATGTATTTATAAGCCAAATATCCTCTGTTCTCCCTCCTTTCAATAAAACAACTGCAGATCTCTTTTATCTCTTGTCATGGTACAAAGCCTTGGCCCTTTTTGTTGGAATTACCTTTAGAGTGGATATAATCCTAACTTATAGGAGTCTTTACATGGTTCCTTCTGGTTCTTTTGGAGAGCACTTGTACTTTGTTCTTATTATTTGATAGAAATAGAAATTTGATATCCCTATCTGATGCACTTGGGAATGAGTAGTAAGCTAAGCTGTTTAAGTAATACAGGATTGGATAGACTCTTATAAACTCCATCTGTTATGAATTCCTAAACAAGTTCAAAATTCTCTAAGCAAATCCATTTCAGCTACTGAGGCTTGTCGTAAAATTGTTTGCATGTCAAAAGAGTTCCTCAAAAGTCAAAACCAGTCAAAACTATTTTTGTTATTCATTTAAGTACAACTTATCAGCTTCCTTTTCTTGATATTATCTTCACCATGAGTTGCTACTTGTGTTCTTAATACTATTTTTCTTGGGTTGACAGAAGTTGTTGAATCCTGGCGCAAGGAGAAACTAAAAGAAGCCAAGATGTTGGCTCTTGGAGGAGAAGGGTTGAATTCAACTCTTTCGCAAGAGGAAGCAGGTAACTTATAATCTCAAAGGTGGTATTTGAGATGAATATCTTTTAAAGGTATTTTACTTGTGGCAGAATATCACGGCTTATCAGTCTGGCTTACCATGTTGTAGGGATGTTAGTAAAAGCCTTGGAGTCCAGTTGGCGTGTGTTGTCAGAAGACATTGGCCTTTGGATACCAACCAAAATTAAGAACCAAGAACATGATGATAAGCCCGAGGGTGTGGAAGATACTGGTAAACTATTCAAATGCTCCCTTTGATAAAGCCCTCTCTTCTTTTTCATAAGATAATATGACTGGGTTGGATTGATTCTTTTTTGTTGATTTGAACTTGGAACCTCTTCTTGAAAGGAGAGGTTTGGCTCTTGTACCAAACGAAAGAATTGAGAGAGAGAGAGAGAGAGAGATTTGCTACCGATTAAAATATGCCTTCGCCAGAGAAAGTGAATTCTTTTTACTATGGATTTAACCTGATATCTTTATTTATTCTGCATCTGCCCTCATTTCATTTACTTTGAAATTGAAGAATTGTAGCGAGAAATATTTGTCACTTGCTAAGTTATAATTCCTTTGAACAGATGATGTGGATCAAATTTTAGCTGGGAGGCCTCTTCCGCCAGAATGCCACGCTGAACTTCATACGGATTATGATGGTGCTGCTGTTAGATGGGGTCTTACCCACCACAAAGAAAGTGCAGCTGATTGCTGCCAAGCATGCTTAGATCAGGCAAAACATGCAAAGCCTGGTGAAAAGAAATGCAACATATGGGTTTATTGCCCATCCGAAGGTGGTTGCTATTCCCCTGATATATATGAACACAGGCATATGGAGTGCTGGCTGAAATTCGTAAGTGTTCTTTTCATCCGTTAACTTTTGCACCCTGACTTTTTGGCAACTTTAAGCTAAAATCTAGTATTTTACCAAACAATGCAGTCAGAGAAGCCCAGGCTGAACTTTAAGGACAGATACTCGGAAGCATATAGAAACAGCCACCCGAATGCTCCTATTGTTGTTCCTTGGGTATCTGGTGTTGTTAGTGTATGACTAAATTTTGATGAACAAGACACCATGGACATTCGATTCGAGATTTAGCTGACTCTTGCTCTGCTGAAATTTTTATAATGCCCCATTTACATCTGATGAAAATTTGACCTTTGCTTATTACTATAATATATATTTTCTCTTTAGTTTTAGAGCCTGAAACCTAGGGAGAAAAGTGGGAAACTTTTTGATAACTCAATTTTTGTACCACGAAAGGTTTAGCACTAATGATTTTGAGATGTGAAAGTCATGTGCTAAGGTGAGGTTAGTTGAAATTGGATCTGATTGTAATGTAAGAGGAAGTTGGATGTGAATTCTTCTTTGTTTTCTCCTATTGTAGCTTCATATTTGATTCCATTATTCCATATTATCAGTCATCACTAATTATACTCCAATGTTCAATCTGGAAAAGATAAATGAGAGTAAATAAAATGGATAGGAAAGAAAATCTCCAAGGAATAACGAAATGTGCAAAAAGGAATGTTGCATTATTTGTCATAAAAAAAAATTATGATATGATTTTTGGCCCATTGGGCTTTTAAGAAAAATGTGTATGGGATATGGATCTTTATCGACCCTCTCCAGCACTCAACCTCAACCATACGATTTGAGCCCGCTGGCTGACCCCAAATTCGTCCAAAGCAAAATAATAAAGGTGAAATTTTAAACGACGTCGTGACCCGAGTTCTGTCTGAATCTCTTTCTCCTTCTTGTCCTCCGCCCTGCGCGCCGGCGCCATTGTTCGCTTCATCGACTCATTCTGTACGCTTGGAGTTTATCAGAAACATACGACTCCTTAAAGTTTTCCACTAAATCTCGGTATGATTTCTTCTTCTCTTTTTTGATTTCCGTGTTTGTTTTGGTCAAAATTTTCTTGCTTTTTCCAAATTGCCATTCTAATTGTTGTTTAATCGATTGTTATTGATAGTAGTATTAAGTTCTTAATACTCTTTTTTTTTGGTAGAAAAGTTCTTAATACTCTTTCCTCTGTTATTTATCTCATTTTGATGATTAAGCTGTTTCGTCAACTTTGCTCGATTGGACCCAAAATATGCTTTCTGCTTTTTAGGGTTTGCTTTCCTTGTAAAGTTTTTTAATTCCTAACTCTAGTCTTGTTATCTTTACATTTTACTCTTGAAGTTTAGACATAGGTCTCAGTTTAATGAATAGTCTCAGACAATGTCTTACTCTTTTCCATAATCTGCCATTTGATTATGAATCGTCTGGATTTGGGGAACCATTTATTCTGTGAATGCAGCCTGGAAACCACCCTTTATCTGTGTTTGGTAGATTGAAAAATGTGAAGTCAGTTTCTAATTTCCATGGAATTATAGAGGAAAACTTTTAAACTGTTACAATTTCTACTAAACTTTCATTAATGAGATCAATTTTTGTGTATTCACAATGATATCAGCTTTGAAGTTAGTGTGATGAACCATGATTCTTGGAAGTAACTCCATTGGAGAAACCCACTATGATATTCTATCTGTGAAGGAAGATGCAAGCTATGAAGAGATGCGGACAAGCTATCGATCTGCTCTCCTTAATTCTCATCCAGATAAATTGCATGCTGACCATGAGGCAGGAGATAGATTTTTAAGAGTACAGAAGGCTTGGGAAATCCTTAGTGACTCCAAGTCGCGTGCAGTCTATGATAGCGAGCTGAGAGCTTCAAGACAGGATGTAGTGGCCTCAGAAGATATCGGCTTAGAGGATATGATGATTGAAGATGCTGGAGAATTGATGGAGCTCTTCTACCAGTGCCGATGTGGCGATTACTTCTCTGTTGATTCTATGGAGTTGGGTAAAATGGGATACACTTTGTTGAGGGATGAGAGTGAGATATCTCTAAGGACCCCTGATGCTTTACCACCATCAGTTGTTCTCCCTTGTGGTTCTTGTTCATTGCTTGTTCGCTTAATTATAAATCCGGATACTAAAGTTTCGACTGTTGGTTGTTTGTGATTGGTTTTCATTTCGACTTCTCTTTTGATTAGCTTAGAGGATATGATGTTTGAAGAAGTCTCATTTTGACTTCTCATACAAAAGCTTGAGATTTATGAAGTTAAAGCATTTGACATCTATGACAAGCCAAGAGAGCAGATGAAGCATAAACATTGAAAGCCTTGTAGCCATTAGCCTCCCATGAGTTTATTAACTTTCCAAATCTAATGCATTGTTGAATTTTGAGCCAGAAAAAGAGCAAAAGAGGATCCCCAATGACATAAACCCAAAAGGAATCTGACCGGTAGTTGGGGACCATTTACTTGGTCTTTCTGCAAAAAATTTCACTCTGTTATTATAAATAAAAATCAAATTTTGCACTTCCCTTGTTTTTTAATGAACAATTCTTAACTTGAAGCATAAACAACCTATACAAGTAGGAAGTGTAGAACCTTTAGAAATTGTTAAACTGGCCAGGAAGGAAAGTGAATTAATAAAACAACAAAAAGAAAGCAGAAAGCCACTTCTCATCTCGATTCTTCGACACGCCGATAAACCCAATTCTTGGTTACTTTTTAGCTGTCGGAGCGTAGAAGCTTACTTCCTTTTCTCGAAGACAGATTTCATCTTTAAGGTTAGTGTTTCTATCACTTTCTTCAATTTCCAGTTTGGGCTTGTTATTTTCTCCCTTTGTTAATCAACAGTTTTTCTGTCCTTTTCTCGTTTTTGCTATGGAACTTTAAAAATTGTTATTTCAGTCATTTGGAGTTGTTTAATTAATTTATTAAATACTGGGTTTTTGCAGGATTGAAATTCACTAAGACCCGATCAAAATGAAAACTTGAGGCGTGAAGCCCAGGTTCATTGGCTGAAAGACTCTTGGAAAGCAGATGGGTTCTGGGGAACCGAATCCGCTTTTCAGTGTCTTCGATGGAATAAAGACTTTCCCATTAACACCCGAGGCTCTCATGGCTGAGATCAACACAGCTATTACAAATCTCGAATACGCACGTGCTAAAGCTATGCTTGACTCCCCATCTTCATCTTTGTCGAGGAACAAGGGTCATGATTCGCCTCAGTATGATGCTCGAATGGCTGATGAGGCTTTTAAAGCTGGATGTGCTGCATTGGCTGCTGGCAAGCTTGATGAAGCTTTTCATTCTTTGAATGTTTCTCTTTCCAAATGCCCACCTGAAAAAACCTCTGCTGTTGCCAAGCTTCAGTCTCTTATATCCCTCACATCTCAGCAACTCCAGAAATCTTCTGTTGCAAACTAACCCAATTTGGTATGTTATGTTTTTGAGATTATTTTTCCAGTGTTTGAATCCAAGTTCAGTTACAAGATTGCTTTAGAACTTACTACTCATTATGGTGAATTTGCCAGTTTAGATGCTTTGCCATTGCTGGAGGAAAAAATGTATAAATGACTATAATTAGTTGAATTCAGGATCAATTAAATCATTAAGATAACAACAATCAGTTTATATGTGAAAATGAAAAGAATTGAAGGAATAGTGGATTAATTTCTTATGTACCTGATCTGATTTTCTATAGTGAATAGTGTAAAGTTGAAGGAATAGTGAATAGTGTTAGAGAGTCTATGCTAGGCCAATTTGTGTAAAGTTGTAAGTCCTTCATTAGTTCCTTTAGCTTTATGTACTCATACTCCTTGGATATGTGTAAGCACCAATATTGATGTGCTAAAGGATCTAAATCATCTTGATGATTTACTACCATTTCACCTATCTTTGGATTCAGTGGACAGGGGCAACAGAAATCATCTCAAAAGAGATGCCATAGATACACATAGGTGATACTTAACTTTCACATCCTTGAAAGTTGAGCTGCTATGTTTTCTGGCTAAGTTTCTTCTATGCCTGCTTTTATTTTTCAGCTCTATTATCCTCTTGAGTCTTGATTCACTGGTTTACCTTCTGTAATATTGGTGGAAAAAGTTAGATAACACCAAGTGATGCTGAGTCAAAGAATATAAACTGTTTACCGTGCAATGATAATTCAAAAGGTTATCATGTATATAGGGCCAGGGGTTGTACGCTTGCAGTTGAGTTAATATTTTTTTATATAACTGTGTCCAGTTTCGAGGCAAAAGTTCTTAGACGTTGTGGTTCTACTCCGGATTAGTCAAGGCCCGATGTGGCTATGGATACCGGAGGGTTAGTGCCAAAAAAGACATACTAATATCTTATTATAAGTTGTAAGAATTATCTAGAAGCGTCACATGCATATAACTCAAACACTGAGTTGAATCTTTTACCTGATCTTTGTAGAATTCTTTTTGAAAGATGTAACAGATATTGAACATTGAGTTCTACTTCTAACATTCAAAGATTTTAGAAACAATTTCTCTAGTTAGCTTTTCATTACTTGTATTTATGTTGTAATTGGATGTTTGCTTCTAAATTAGGTGGCACTACTGGACAAGCTAGTCATATCGGTTGCTTTTATCTGGATCATGTTGCCTTTTCCATTCATTAAAGATTGTCTGAGGTTGGAAATGAGATTTCTGTTCTTTTGGCTTGACAAATGGAATAGTTGGGCTGTCCTATTTCTTGACACCCTATACAACTGATTTGCAAATCTTCTTGATGATTCAACATCCAAAGGAAAACAGGGGAGAGATGCCACAACCTTTTCACCTGCTGCCCTTGCTCCCTCTCCAGTTCAGGGTATGACAACCTGCTAGGAGTTAAGCTGGTTGAAATTTTGTTGCGCAGACTGAGTGTTATTAATTTGATCATGATATTTGTTGTAACAGTTCAGTTACTGCCTCTTACATTGTAAAATAGCTAATCATTCATTCTTCTGTTTCGGCATGAAAAGTTTAATAAAGGCATGCTTTGCAAGAAAACATTTTACCATACTTGATAAATTGGTTATGTAGAAGCTCCCTCTTTGTTTGGCTTGTCCAACAAGAAGCTGAGAGGGGATCGATGATTGTAAATTTAGCTAGGCTCATGGATTGACTGGATAATAATATCCCAAATTGATGTCATTATATTCATGGTAAAACATTCTTAATTGGTTGAAGTTGTTCTTTTGCATCTGCTTATTTGGTTCAGACCAGACAAGCTTTGTCCCTCGGTTATTTCTATCCTTCAAGGAGGTGCCATTAAGGAATTCATGAAGCTGCTTGAAGAACACACTCGTCCAGCACTTTCGGTTGTCTCGTGACAAATTTTAATACAACCTAGTTCTAAAATACTTCACCACCAAGATTTCATTAAGATGGCCTAAAAAAACAATCTGAGAGCTCTGAAAGACAAGTTCTTTTCCTAGTACATTTAATGCCGGTTGACCATGATCATGAATGTCATGCCAACTTCACCGGCTTTAGATTGCCACTTTGCGTCCGAAATTGACAAAAATTAAACAACTAGAAAATCATTAAAAACTTTGGCCTCAAAATCTTTGATCAGGAAAACTACTGATGCATCCGAGTCCGGTTCCGATTCTGAGTAATCAACAAGTTTTATGATCAGGTACGTTCGTTTGGATTCCATGATTTGACTACGACCTACAGCTACTTTACAATACAATCATTTTGATTCAGAATCAGAAAAAAAGTTGCCATAATATTGCCCTTGGAATAACTTCAAACGGACAGAGAAATTTTTCATGTAAAATTTGTCCATATACTAACCGTCATTGTTTGGTGCCATGTCTCAGTTTTCACCATGACTTAAAGCTTGAAAGTGGAACTTGTAAATTACTCAAGCAAAGCAATAGCCCAGTTGATGACCATTCACACGGTATAATCTCAAAGCCGAAAATAGGGAAATTTTTGTAGTGTCATTTGTTAATCTGTCTAGTGCTTTTTTAACTTAGTCTTTACCCCAAAGGATAGAGTCCCCTGTATTTTCAGTAAGCTGTGAGGCCACTTTCAATGGTCAATTTTAATATCAAAACAAAGTATGAACTAAATTAACAATGATCTTTGTTTTGTAAGTATTTATATATCTACTTATATAAATTTCAGTATCTTACAATTAATTTGCCATTTCCCAGACCAAGACAGCTGGTTTTTTTTTCCAACATGAGCGTGTTTTACCAGGAAGAGCAACCTCGTCAATCCAAGAGATGCAAGTTCCTTGCTACTGTTTTGAAAGAAGCATTTTCCAATTGCCATACTTTCAATGGACGGCTTTCGGCTTCAGTTCGAGAGGAAGAAAATTCAAGTGACATCGATGATGAGTCTGAAGTACGTACTTAATTTCTATAGCTGCAATATTCTTGCTTTTTTTTTTTTTATTGTTTAGATTTTTTTTTACAGGTAGTTGTTTCTGAGATTCGAAGTCGAGCAATGGAAAAGATGAAGCGCAGGCCAAGTTTCATAGCCGACAGTTATTCCTGGGTATTGTCTCCTTCGACGGGAGAGATTTTTATAACTTCAAAGCTCGCCAAACGAAGAGACAAGGAAAATCAAGAAGATGATGAAAAAGATGATGAGTTCTTTTCTGTGGGGAGTTGTTTCTCGTTATGTTCGAGTGCTGCGAGTAGGGAAGCGTTTTTGTCGGCTAAGACAAACTTTTCCCGGTGTTCAAGCTTAAACAAGGGTGATTTGCCATTGCCAGAGATTTGGAAGTTTGATTTGCATGATTTACGAAGGCGATCAATCATTCAGGAATTCTGTCACTGCGAGGGTTGGCCTTTTGGGCTCTGCAGGAAGGCTGTGTTACTCCCACCTTTGCCCAAATCTCCTTCCGAGTCTTGGTCTTGGCGTAAAGGCACGAGATTAGCCAAGACGCCATATGTTTAGGAATTTGCCTGATTTTATGACTTGTTTCGTTTATGGGTTTCATCTTTTTCTGGCAATGGAAGCAAATTGCCGCCTTCTTTTCTGTTTTCACTTCCAAGTACTAGAAGCATACTAATTATGATAGCTAGTCAAACAATAAAGAGGTTAATTATGGACATAGCATGAGCATGTCTGTAAGTCTTTCTCCCTTCCAATCATGTTCCGGCAAAAGAATCACTTCCAAGTTCCAACTACTGCCACATTAAATTCCGTTTTCTTTAACACTGCACCGTTGAATCTATTAAAGCAACAATACACGCATGGCTTGAAAATGACAGCTACCAACTCTTGCAAATAGCATCATATATTGAGAAGCAAGCACTTAATCAGTCTTTCTGACATTTCCAATCATCAATGGAAAACTTTCTTATTGAGGTGGTCTCAATAGAAAATTAAATTTGCAAATAGGGCCGATAGCATCATAACTCATCTGAGGATAAAAAAACATGGAGGAGAACATATTTTCCATTGAAAAGCGCATGACAAACATGATGTTACACTTTCATTTACTGTTAAGTGACAAAGATATGCCTTTTATTAGCTGCCACAAGTAACTACAACCTTGGAAGGTTTTCCAGGAGACCAACAACAACCTGTCTCCAACTATTCAAAAACATGATCTGAAACAGAATAAAGTTCAGAATTAATGGAACCCTCCGGAAACTATGGCACTAAGCTCTTTGCTCCACGTAAGATCCAGAAATGCCAGAGGTTCCAAGAACAGTGACCTGCAATGAAAGCGACCAAAGTGTTAGGGAGTTGCAAGCTTGCAACAAGATTGAAATTTATTTCCCATATCCAAACTTGTACAAGAATACAAGTGGAGATAGCAACAAAGTCTACATGCACTACTTATGCAGTAAAGGGTATGAATGACAAATGCTATAGATACAGCAAATGCTCCCTAACAAGTTTCTCTCATAAGTCTGGGATGGAAAACAGCCATTGCAACAGGAGAAAGGATTCTTTACACAGGTCAAATTTTGGCTCGGGGTTCAGCTAGGTGATCCAAAACTCAAGATGGTCAGGATTTTAAGACAGATGAACCAAGAACCTTAGTAATCTGTACATTGAACCTGAGAAGACTTTCTTGTTTTCGCATCTTATCCAAAATTTGGCTAAGTTAACCCAAATGTTAATATTTTGTGTCACATTGAACCATACATGCAATAAAGACATGAATTACTTTTTTTTTTTTGAGCATAAAGACATGAATTACTAAAAACCACATTGCAATGGTCAAGCTAGATTATGCAGTCACAACTGAATTAACAAATATGGTGAATCATTCTAGTACCTTTCCCCACTCAGAACCAAGACCACTACATCTCATCTTTAGGTAGATCATCTTTGATCCCAACTCTGTCTCTACCTTCTTCTTTAAATAGGTTTCATCAGGACCAAATGCATCCAAGTACGTTGAATACCGTTGAAAAACTGTGCGAAGTGCTTTTGCAAGATCTTCTGACAAAGGCTTTACATTCTACAAAAAGGATACAATTCATCAAGCACAAGAATTGGTATAGTGAGACAGAGAGTAAAAGCATTATCAGGAGCTCTAGAGTATGTTACCTCTCCACTCAACCCAATGCTATCATCAAGTTCCATTTTTATGGATATCAGAACACCACCAAACTCTTCAACCGCTTCAGCAGCACGGAAAACATTTTTCAAAGCCTCTTGGCCAGCTTTGTCATCAGTATCTTTGGACAAGGCTTTCTTCGCATCCTTCACAACTTGATAAGGAAGCTCATCCCAACCTGCAGCCATTAAATCCTTGAAGACATTCAGAATTTCAGGGTCTTTTATGGCTGGCATGTGAGTTACATCGTCACTAAAATTGCGCATGCTTCCCAATCTGACTGCAAAGGAAGACCCGCCACCTGCATATTTTCACTCATGTTTATAAAGGGTGGAAAATGATACAAGATAATTAAGACTTAACACTTAACAGGCTCCAATTCAAGTTGATAATAGCAGCTGCATTTATTGGGATATAGTATTACTATTAGTCTAACATACAAGTATACTTTACTCCCATCCTAATTTACACACCCACACCAAGTTAACTCCATCAAAAGATAGTAGTAGCTGCTATCAGATTATTGATTTAAACAAGACACAAATACCCAGATAATATCTGTAAGAATTGAACATTTTTCATGATCAAACACAATGAAAAAGAAAACAACGGACCAGAATTTCCAACAGAACAAATAACAGCGGAACCAATCAAATTCCATGTTGAGGCAACATTGCAACCATAACTGAGTACTAAAGAACTTAAATTTAACCTTATGAGAGGAAAGTTAAAATCTTAACTAGGCAACAAACGCAAGCTACAATTTTGAAACCTGAAAATACATTTAATAAAGTAATCATCAAAAGCCTCAGCAAACATTTAGTATCTAAATCAGATAAAAGTAAAACTTCCCCAGTAAAGAAAGGTCAAACAAAAAAGTCACCAGCAATACCATTACTAAATCTAATTCAATAAGCTCAGCGATTCCCAAGATGATTAAAAATGAGAAGTAAACAATCAAAACAAGAATCCAAAGGGATAGAAAGAAACGAACCGGAAGGGAGGTTTCTGGGGAGGTTAGAGGCGGAAGGTGATGAGAGAGAGAAGAAACTCCGGGAACCCAAGTGGCGGTTGTGGTTGGCAGCGGCGGCGGCAACGGCAAAGCGGGAAGATCTGAAACATGCTGCTCGATATATGGATCTCAAAGCCACCATCTTCTCCATTTTCCTGAAGCTTTTAGATTAACCAAATTGGCAGAGAGCAAAGACAGTAAAAACTAAAAAGGAAGAGCTGATTATGCTGAGTCACCTGACCGTCGTGTGCCTGAAAAGTGCGTGTAATTATTAAAGAGAAGGCTTTAACATAATCATAAACAAACTTAAGAGTCGAAACGACAAGCGTTTTTACATAATGATCAGTTTAATTTTTGTCAACTTTGGGCTCTTTATTGGGCTATCAATCCCCATATTTGGGCTGAATATAACTAATGTATTTTACTTCCTTGGGCTTTACACTCTAAAGCAGTAATGGGCCAGACTTGCTTTGGAGATTTTGATCATATCCAATAACCCAACATTAAAAGATTTATTTACCAACGTAATGGATCCCACTGGTAAGCGGATTGTTTCAGTTAAAATAGGTTTTAGGTTTGATACCTTGCATTTGTTAGATTTACCCACCAAACTTAAGTGTGTGACTCAAGTCGAATCCAGATTAATAAGAGCAAAACTCTTGATACTGGATGAAAAGAAATTTAGATGTCAATTGAGGTTGATCGAGTTGCTAAGACTTTAGAACTTTACTTGTAAGGTTCAAAGTTCAAGTCATGCCAACGATTCTCGTTAGTAGGTGATCTGTAAAAACCACTATAAGCCCCTCTGTGAAGTTTGTGGCCATGGACTAAGACAACCTCCCTCGCCTAAACTTTTCCTTGAAAAAAAAAACTATTAAGATTTAGATGGTAAATTTCCGTTCTAAAATTTAATTATTTACAGTAGAATTTTAGGCTTATCCTTAGTTGTATTGGACATTTTTGGTGCATAAGTTAAGGACCAACCAAAGGTGATAAAGCTGATTTGATTTCAGCCCCTTCCCAAAGCCCAAGTGCCAACTTCTGAACTTCGTCCTTCTTCCCGTTCTTTCCTGATCTTATGGATTCATCAAGCAAACCAGATCCAGAAGCTGTTTTTGACTTCTCACCTCTCATCAGAGTCTACAAAGATGGCCACGTGGAAAGACTCATTGACACTGACTTTGTCCCGCCATCAACCGATCCCAAAACCGGTGTTTCATCCAAAGACGTAACAATCATCCCTGAATCCAATGTTTCTGCTCGTATCTTCCTCCCAAAACTGACCAATCCCAACCAAAAGCTCCCTCTCCTAGTCTACTTCCACGGCGGAGCGTTCTGTGTCTCGACGCCATTTGCCGCCACGTACAACAGCTTGTTAAACGCTTTGGTAGCTGAAGCAAACGTGGTAGCAGTTTCCGTTGACTATCGATTAGCTCCGGAGCATCCAATCCCAGCAGCTTATGAAGATTCATGGGCTGCTCTTCAATGGGTGCTTTCACATTGTGACAGTGAAGGACCCGAAGCTTGGATAAATGAGCACGCAGACTTCGAAAGAGTGTTCTTAGGAGGAGTAAGTTCCGGCGCCAATATAGCTCACAACTTGGCCATTGTTGCCGGAGACCCTGAGTATGGTCTCAACGTGCCGCTCCTTGGGATAGCTTTGGTGCACCCATTGTTCTGGGGCTCCGAACCAATCGGGTCAGAGGCTTTGGACCCGGAAAAGAAGGCTTCTATGGATAGATTATGGCCATTTCTCTGCCCATCGAACCCGGATAACGATGACCCGAGGGTTAACCCGGTGGCGGGTGATGGGCCAGGGTTGTCGGGGCTTGGGTGCAAGAGGGTTCTGGTTTGTGTGGCTGAGAAAGACGAGGTTCGAGATAGAGGGTGGCTTTATTACGAGGCTTTGGGGCGAAGTGGGTGGATGGGTGTGGTTGAGATTATGGAGACGGAAGGGAAAGGTCATGGATTTCATTTGCATGATTTGGAATCCCAGGAAGCTAAGGATTTGATCTCACGGTTGGCTGCTTTTTACAATAGGGATATGCCTTACTTATTTTGATCATCATTACTTCAAAATTCTCTGCTCAAGTTTTTTTTTTTTCTTATTATTATTCTGTTCCATTGTGATTGTGAATTGTGATCATGTACTATTTATTTCCTTCTATATTATCAATTGAAATGAAACAATTTTTTTAAGGCAAATTATACAATACACCGGTGGTGGAGTTTAACAGACTACACAAGCGGGTCTTGAAGGGTGACATGTGTCCCCTAAGGACTAGATTGATATATTTAAAACTTAATTAATTCAAAAAATGGAAATGTGTCAATTCCACTACCCGCTTGTGGACTCCAAAATTTACACCGCCGGTGTATCAAATAATTACCTTTTTTTAATACCACCTCTTCCACATAATTTTTGTAAGGTCAAATACTCCAAATTTCACGTTATTCGCAACACCATATATATATTTTTTTTGCCATCAATAGAATAAAAAATAAACAGCATAAATGAATTTTCACACACAAAAAAAAGATAAAGATGGGTGGAATATAAATAACAGCATAAATGAATTTTCACACACACAAAAAAAAGCATAAAAATGAATCTAATTAATTAAGACATTCAAAATCAACTAAAATTAGCGGGACAGCTTAATTGAAACCGAGATGTAGGGGTTTTGGAAAGCTGAATTTAGTATTTCCTTGGTTGAGATTTAGTCCTTTTCTAGTTGAATTTCAAGTCATATAAATAAATCAACTTGATAAAACTTTTCAACAAAATAACAAATTAGAGAACTAAATTAGGGTCACTACCAATTTGCAGTTAGGCTAATGATCTGCAACTTATTCCTGTCTTTTTTGGCCGAAGATCCTGTCTTGAACCAAAGAAAGAAAAACATGTTTGTTTTATTATTCTGAAAGAAGTGATCATTGTTAAAGGAAGAAGAAAGGGTATAGGGTAGTGCTAAAATGGCTAAAATGGCAAATGTATCAGGTCCACCGCCACCGCCACCGTTTCTACTGGACAATAAATACTTGATATTCTCTAGGTTGAACGATGAAATTCAAGTATGTTATAATGATACCAAGTATCCTATAACCAACAATTTCTGGCAAATCAAGAACCCCACCGCCAACTATACGCCCATCTTTATGCTGCAATTAGCTCTCTTCATATTGCTCATGCGCGCTTTGATGATCATCTTCAAACCTCTTCGTCAACCTCGCTTTTTCTCTGAGCTTGTGGTACGTATATAAATATTTATTTATTTATGTATGATTTCTTTTGAAATACTAGTTTGTTTATATATAAATAAAAATTAATTTGTTAATAATGGTTCATGTTCATCCCATGTATATATGCAGGCTGGCATTATAATTGGGCCAACCGTTCTGGGCACCGTAAAATGGGTAGCATCAAATGTGACTCCTTTTGAGGGGGGTTACTTTCTGGAAACAATGAGCAATCTTGGCGTCACTTTCTACATGTTCCTAGTGGGTCTGGAGATGGACTTAGCCCCTATTCGGAAAATTGGGAAAACAGCTTTGAGCGTTGCCATTGCCGGTATTCTTGTGCCCTTGGGTGTAGGGGCCGGCATTTTTCTCATCTTATACAAAACCACAACCGCGGGGGATACACCTCCGCCTTTCATCGGCATTTTCTTCTGGTCCATCGCTCTCAGCGTCACCAGCTTTCCGGACCTTGCCCGAATGCTTTCGGATCTCAAGCTCATGTACACGGATCTGGGTAAAACCGCCTTGAGCGCCGCCGTGGTGAGTGACCTTTCTTCCTGGTTCCTTCTGGTGGTAACAATATCTCTAGTGAATGGGCGTAGTAAATTGTACGTGACCATCCCCATCCTGGTGTGCATGACCCTTTTCTGGTTCTTGATCCGACCCATGATCTCGTGGGTAGTGAAACAGAGCAAGGAAGCGTCGAGGGAAGGGAAATACAGCGAGATACATGTGTATTTCATCCTATCGGCGGTCCTCCTGTGTGGGTATCTGACCGAATTATGCGGCGCACATTCCATGTTTGGAGCTTTTATGTTTGGGCTTATGATACCCAGCGGAGAGCTGGGGACACTAATCATGGAAACCGTTGAAGAGTTTGTGGTGGGGTTTTTGCTGCCCCCTAGCTTCATCGTGATTGGGACGAGGACTAATCTTGTGCATGTGGCTCAATTCAATCCCGCCATAGTCGTGCTCGTCATGCTTTTGTCTTTCTCTGCCAAGATCATCAGCACTCTTCTTGTCTGCCTCTACTTTAGATGCCCTACGCGAGATAGTTTTGCTCTTGGACTCCTCATGAACACCAAAGGTGTTCTTGTCCTCATTGTTCTTAATGAAGGTCGAGGCATGAAGGTCCGTATTATGTCTTTTTAAAAAAAAAAAATAATTAATTAAATAATTAATAACATGTCTTAGAATGATTAAACTATCATTTTTCTTCTTTGAACTTATTTGGACGTTTTGTCCTCTGAACTTCAATTTTAGGACGTTTTGCCCCCTCAGTCTAACGGCATTGTCAAGCCGCTGACGTGGCAGTGTCGCGTAGCACCACATCAGCGGTTTTGTCCATGGGTCGAGTTGTCTAACGTGGCAATGCCATGTCAGCATTTTGACGGTACCATTAGTCTAAGGGCAAAATGTCTCAAATTTGAAGTTCAGAGACAAAACGTCCAAATGCTACAAGTTGAAAGGGGGAAAATGACACTTTAGTCTTTTTAGAATATATAAAATATAATTTCTAATTAAATTCCTTAATAATTAATAATTTCATGATTAATTCTTGATCAGGCTTTTGACCAACCAACTTTTACTTTGGCGACGCTTGCCATCTTGGTGATGACGGTCATTGTTGGCCCCGTAATTTATTTCACTCACAAGTCGAATCGGAACGTGAAGCAATTAATTTATCGTAGCAACTTGGAAAGAAGTAGGCCAGAAGCAGCCCTTCGAGTCCTTACTTGTGTTCATTCCACCAAAAATTTATCAGGCATGATTAATCTCTTACACATCTCAAATGCGACCAGAAAGTCCCCAATTGTTGTCTTCGCTGTCCATTTGGTTGAGCTTGCAGGACGCAACACCGCCATGTTAATTTTCCATGACAAGGACAAAACAGGGGAATATGACATTGGAAACAATGCCACTCGAGAAAAGGCAGAGGCAGAGCAAATCATGAGTTCCTTTGAAGCCTTCGAGGAAGACAACCATGCCGTCACGGTTCAACCACTAACCGCAGTTTCCCCTTACGCCACAATGCACGAGGATGTCAGCACTTTTGCGCACGACAAGCTCGCCAATATCATTCTGATCCCATTTCACAAGCACCCAAATGCCCTCGGCGGTTGGGTCGACGAAAACCTTCAACATCGAGAAATGAACCAGAATTTGCTCGCAAATGCACCCTGCACCGTCGCCTTACTGGTGGATCGCGGCCTGACTTCGCCTCTGTATGACATGGAATCACAACATTCGGTCGCCGGCGTGCGAGAGTGTCACATTGCCATGCTATTCGTGGGGGGGCCTGATTATCGAGAGGCATTGGCTTATGCTTGGAGAATGGCCGGCACTCCACGCGTCACACTCACGGTGGTCCGATTTCTTCCGGGGAAAGATGTGTGTGAGTTGCTCGAGAGAGATGATGATGATGATCATGAGGATGGGATTTTAACAGCAATGTATGAAAGGGAGAAGGATAAACAGCTTGATGATGAATATATAAACGAATTCAGGTTCAAGACAATGAATGACCAATCTGTGGCTTACATCGAGAAAATAATTAACGGTGGAGAGGAGATAGTATCCACCATAAATTCAGCTTATTATAGTAATTTCGATTTGTACATAGTTGGAAGAGGAGATGGCATGAAATCTCCATTGACAATAGGGCTAATTTCAAGCTTTAGTGAATACCCAGAGCTGGGAGCGCTTGGGGAGACAATATTGGTATCATCAGAGTCGGGATCGCCAGCCTCAGTTTTGGTTGTTCAGCAATCTGCTCCTGCTTTATCTGGATCCAAGAAATTCAACAACAATCATTCTGCTTCTACTCCTTTTTTTAATAGTAATACCACTCTTTCCACATAATTTTGGCCTTTGGGCTTAAAATTGGGCTCTCAATTCCCATAAACAGGATACTTATAGACTTGAATGGGCTCAATTGACGGTGGATTCTTACCTCAAAATTACATTGATTCTGTATTTCTTCTTTGAAGTGTTTCAAAAAGTGGTATATGCTACATATTATTATTTTATATATACTAGTATATGTTAGAATCATTTGATATATCAATTTTTTTATAAGAGAAAAAAAAAACATATTGTAAATGGCCACATGTGCTTGTGAGTTGTGACTTAAGTTTCCGAAGGAAACAAAAAAAGGTCAAATTCACGTTTTTTTTTTGCCACAAAAAACATATTGCAAAGGTCAAATTGACGTTTTGTTTTTTGTTTGTTTTTTGGTACATTACTTTGTTTTGTTTATTTATTATCGTCATGGATTCTGCCATCCTGGATTTGATAAGGTCAAATACTCAAATTTCACGTTATTCGCAACACCATATGTATTTCTTAAGGCATCGCCATCAATAAAATAAAAGATAAACATTTATCGAATAGGCGGTTGAGGTGAATAGCAGTCTTTAATTAAAATTTTGTTATTCTACTACTCAATGAAATAGTTTTTTTTTTGACCATAAGTCAATGAAAAAGTTGGGTGGAATATATATAGTATTTATCATCCTTATTTTATGATCCATCTATATTTGTACGTATATATCTAGTTTGATAAATAAATATCGGTTAATTGCCCAAATAAGGGCTTAACGTTTGACAAAATGCACAAATAAGGGCATAATCTTTTAATTTAGTCAAATAGGGGCCTAACGTTTGCAAAAATGCTCAAATAAAAGGGCCCCGTCTTTGAATTTGGCCAAATAAGGGCCTAACGTATGCCAAAATGCTCAAATAAGGGCCTGTCTCACGCGTCATCCAAAACTGACACCAGACCCTTATTTGAGCATTTTAGATAACGTTACGCCCTTATTTGAGCATTTTCGATAACATTAGGCCCTTATTTGGCCAAATTAAAAGATTGGGCCCTTATTTGAGCATTTTCGATAATGTTAGGCCCTTATTTGGCCAAATTAAAAGATCGGACCTTTATTTGAGCATTTTAGCAAACATTAGGCTCGTATTTGAGCAATTAGCCAATAAATATCCTACTTGTCCGGAATGCATTCATAAGACTAAAGGCTCAAATAAGGGTCCGAACTTTCATAAAAATCTCAAATAAGGACCCCAAAACACAATTTCAACAAATTAAAGTACATATTTAGTAGATTATGACATATTGTGCAAGATATTAGCTAATACTAGTGTGTGAGATGTATATAAATTAAAAGGCACGGAAAAATTTTGT
>AWWV01010501.1:0-129553 GCA_001974805.1 Corchorus capsularis | reverse complement strand
TGTTTTGATTTTTAATTAATTTAATAACACCATTTTTCTATCAAAATTGATTTGTAGGCATGACAAGCATTGGTTTTCATCTGAGGAGAACCTAATTTGTAAAAATTTACTTAGTGTGTCTTCTAATTTATTGAAATTGTGATTTGGGGCCCTTATTTGAGATTTTTATGAAAGTTCGGGACCTTATTTGAAATTATAGCCCATTCATAAAATCTCTGTTCATCAGTAATAACTAATCACTCTTTATTTGCATCATACATTAACAAATTCTTAATAATGGCATATTACTTGGCCATATATCCCACTAGCTATAGCCATTAATTTAAAATAATCTCAATGAGCAAACAGGCTCTTTCAAAGTTTATGTGGGAGCTTTTAACCAAAAAAAAAAAAAGTTTATGTGGGAGCTGAGGTTTTCCATCGTTTTTGAAAACTATTGATAACTTTGATTACTGAAGTGAACATTTATTTTGTTAAAGATAAAATTATGTTTTTCTTTCTTTTAAGTTGAATTATGATCCATTAATTTGATTTATTATGATTTTCGGAACAAAATATTTATATACATCATTTGACTGAAACTTGAGGCTATATATCTATGTTTACAAAATTAAATTTGTGATGGTAATTACTAATTAAGTAATCAAATTGTGTCAGTTTCTATTGTAGTCACTTTCACTTTGACTATAATTTGTGATCAGATCATTATATTTAATCACACTTTCAAACAATTAATATATACCATGGTAAATTTCTTTTTAAATTAGATATTCAATTCAAATCTTTGAAAAAAAATTATATATATGCTACTACATCATATCAGATTTTGGATTGATTATAATATTCAAATAATTTTCACTGGTCACATATTGTTTTTTTTTTTTGTGAAAACAAGCATGATAAATTAACTAACTATGCGTAAAACCACGGGGGAAAGAAACACCCCTAGCATCAGCATCCAACAGGTCGCTTCAAGAAATTAATGAAGATATATACAGCAGGACTAGCTGTAAGGAAATGGTGATCAATAATTAATTATTAGTTACTCCATATGTTCCTTTTAAATTGTCCTTTTTAACTACTTTATTTGTTTAAGAAAAGTAGTTATTTTGTTAAATTTTATACAAAATTTACTTTATTTTACCATATTGTCCTACATTTAATTGGTATAATTTACTCTTGCTAACTATCATATTTAATGAGTTTTGTGGTTTCAAAGTAGGGCAAATATGTCATTTTAATAAAGAGGGACAATTAAAAAGGAACAAAAAGTTTGGACAATTAAAAAGGAACAGAGGGAGTATTAGTTATCATTTATCAACAATATACTAGATGAAGTTGAGATGACAAACGAATATTCCTACCTCCAAAATGATGAGAAACAAGTTCAATTCATTGAAATTAAGCTATACTACTAATTAATAGTGTTTGACAAAATATGGACAAATGATGCAGAGACTTTTTTTCGCCAAAAGTATCATTATTTGTCTACAAAAACTTCTAGAATAATATATATCCTCATGTATATAGCTACATTAGTTGTGGGGCAGGTCAAAAAATGTTTGCTGGTATAATTATTCAACATGCTTAGAAATCAAGTTAAAATGATACGAACAGTCTCAATTTGTCTAAAAAGTTTGCATGCTATAATATTATAGCAATTGTGTGGTGTAAGATGATCATAAATTAACTTTAAGTAAAAGGGGTTCACCAACTACATTCCTTAGAAGTGGTTTCAACTTTTTATATATAGTAGATCGATAATATATACAAAAACCAAAGAAATTCGGCCTTGTATTTGTTAAAAATCATTATTACGCACGCCTAGCTTATTTTATTTATGCCACATTAATTTTACTTTCCTTCCCCTTTCAAACATACTCAAATTATGTCCTTGTCAAGAATGTTTAAAGTAGTGGCAAGTATCAAAGGAGTAATAGAAAAATGCGGACTGTTCCGGAGAAGGAGGAGTATAGTTTGTCTACATCGGCTCTGAAGAGGAGACTAAAAGCAAAGAAGTATGGTGGAGGGAGGAAAACCAAACCCAAGAGAATCAATATCCAATTGGGTAGAAGGATTGCTAGTTGCGACTTGGGTTCAACCTTTGTCTTGAGTTTTCCTGACAAGAAGAGGCCTAAGATGGGAAGGCTTTAAGGCACACGGAAGGCTAGCAGCAGAGCGAAATAGTATTTCAAATTCAAGTCGGCATCAAAGAATGTTGGGATCACTCAAAATCTTTTCGGCTTCTACTTCAGGATTCTTCAGCATTCACGCTTTGCTTGATGGTCACAAGTACTAATATCCTTTTTATCTAAGAGTGTTAGACTTCTGTTTAGGCTTCATTTGTGTTGCTTTATTATGACCCGTATGTTTATTTTGATTGTACCAACCTCCTTTTGCTTAATAATATTAATTGTTCGATATCGAAAAAAAAAAAAAACATACTCAAATTCGAATTGGATGATATGTACATGAAAGCGAAATTATCGTATTTTTTCTGTGGCATCAATTTTTTTTTTTGAGGTAATCTGTGGCATCATGTTGATCATGTAGGAAATTGGAAGAAAATTTCTTTTAAAAAGAAAATCTAATCTCTTCAGGAAAAAACAAAAAAAATATAATCTTATATTTGGAGGTTCCTATTATTCATCACGGTAGAACCACATGTGATAATATTCAACCAATATTATATTTTCTCCTTTAATTTCTACAACTGCCCCTAATGACTTCCGAAATTTTCAGACTGCTTTAGCTTTTAGAGTCAGTCAAATTTCCCTCTTACTTAATTATATTCAAAAGGAAGGAAAATATAATTAAGAAAGACGAAGAAGAAGATTAGTGGTAATTAGGACATTTCAGTAAAGATAAATTATGGATTATTTGCATCTAATTATAAGAGAATCGAGTTTTTTGGTGGTTGATGGTTTTCGCTTTGCCAAAGCAAATGTAAATTAAAGCAGCTTGCCAAGTTGCCATGGAAAATACATTTGAGTGTTGGTTGAGGACTTGGGTGCATTAATTAAATATTAATGGCAAGATGGCAGCATTTTATCATTTTCTAATTTATTTCATATAAAAATATATGAATTTGGACCAGACACGAAGTTGACAGTTGAGTTGAAATTGATTAATGTCCCCATTGAAAAAAATTAAAATGGTTAATCTTGTCTTGTCTTAAAGTCATTGGCAATGAACTCCAAGATCCCAGCTTCGCTGTTGTTGGGTTGATGGGATTAAAATAATCAAATACTCCTATAAAATAAAGATGATGAACTTTCACAAAGATTCAGGGAAGGTTGGAAATTTTCTTTTACCTTTTTTTCAGCTTAATTATTCCCGCTAATCTCTCTATAAATAAGGCTAAATAAGCAAATTAGTTTTTGTCTTGTTAATAAAAAGTCATAGCTGTCTTTAGCTGGTTACAAATCCTTCCTCTTATATTTTGTTTAAGCATTTCCTCTTCATAATAAACTCCATCCTCTGTTTCCTTTTGTCCATCTCTGCTTTAATTAGTTAGTCTTAGATTTCCTGTCTGTTCAGTTTTTTCACTTTTTTCTCTCTCAGACAGACACAAACCGACATGGATTCGGATGCTTCCGAAGTTGCTCTTGATTTGGTTCCTTACCTTAGAGTTTACAAAGATGGAACCCTTGAAAGATACGCTGGAATTGAAAGAGTCCCCGCAGGGCTTGATTCTGACTTCAACGTTTTATCAAAAGACATCGTCATCATACCAGAAACCGGCGTCTCCGCCAGGATTTACCGACCCAACTCCGCCACTCAAGACCAAAAACTTCCCCTCGTGGTTTATTTTCACGGCGGAGCGTTTTGTGTAGCGTCGCCAGCTTTTCCATGCTACCACAATAGCCTCAACAGGCTGGTGGCGGAGGCTAAAGTCGTAGCTCTTTCAGTTGATTACAGGTTAGTCCCTGAGTTCCCTCTTCCGATTGCTTACGACGATTCATGGGCTGCACTTGAATGGATAGCTTCCCACAAGGACAAAGATAATGGCCACCACCATGAAGCTTGGATCAAGGATTATGTTGACTTTGACCAGATATTTTTGGTTGGTGATAGTGCTGGTGCAAATATTGCTCATAATTTAGCTTTACGGATTAAGGATTCGGATCTGCGTCGGAGCTTGAAGATTCTTGGTATTGGTATGATCCATCCTTACTTTTGGGGGAAAACCCCGATTGGGTCAGAGGGTGATAATCAGGTCAGGAAGGAGTTAGTTGATAAGTGGTGGTTATACGTTTGTCCTTCTGATAAAGGGTGTGATGACCCGCTAATCAACCCGTTTGTGGATGGAGCCCCGGATCTTTCAGGCTTGGGTTGTGAAAGAATCCTATTTATTCTTGCAGAGTTGGATATACTCAAGGATAGAGGGTGGCTTTACCATGATAAGTTGGTGAAATCTGGGTGGAAAGGTAAGGCAGAGATTACGGTGACAGAAGGTGAGGATCATGTCTTCCATATCTTTAACCCTGATTGTGAAAATGCTAAGAGCTTAATTCAACGTTTGGGTTCTTTCATAAACCAAGGGAAGTCTCCTGTAGAGTGATAATGATGTGAAAAAGGATAGGGTTGCTTTGTGATGATGTGATGATAAAATAAAAGTTCCCTATCTCAGGAACGTGTTTGTTTTAATTTCCCTTTTGTGCTAGTCTTGACTCTTGATCAATGTACTTTTGTAAAAGTAATCTTTTTCCTATATGTGACATATTCCACTTTCTCTTTTCCTTTTCTAAAGCAGAGCATTCTCGAATGATTTAATTGGCATGAAATAGGTATCCTCGATCATTCACTATAAAGCTTCCCCTGTTGCTCAACCCCTCTTGGGCCTGTAAAATGAAAAATCTCAAAACAATGCGAAGAAGCTCAACAATATCCTCACATTTCCGCGGGCACAAAATCAGAGTGAGAAAATAGTTACACGCGCACCATAAATAAAACGAGACAACTTAATAGTCACTTTGAATTATCACAAAATAAAATATCCAGTGTTCTTGGAAAAAACAATCTATAACATAATGCCAAATGTAGATGCAGTTCCTCAACTTGAAAAAAAGGTATACAGATACTAAGTCTAGAACACGACTGTGTCGAGCATAGTTCCCAAAGTCTGAACTATGTTTGAGGACATCAAGTTTGAGACATGTTCCTCCAAGTGCTTCTTGGCATCTTGTCGCCCAACATTTGCAATTGCCAGCTTCTCGGGAGGTAATTCATCTTCTTCCTGCACTGCCTTGTTATATTTTATAGCTAGATTGAGCATTTCCTGCACATATCAAAATAAACTAACATCATGACTTCGCCTTATGGAAGATAATTTTCAGTATAACAGGTAATAATCTATTTGGAATTCACATCTGAACTTTCAACATCCTACGAAATTTGTATCACTGAGAAGTATTATTAGGATTGAGAACCATAGCCCACATATGTAGTGCGATGGACATTTCTAAAGTGACTTATTGTGGAAAGTTATCTCATTTCAAGCACCTCACACCAGTGGAGGGTAGGATCAATCCATATAATCTTGCCAAATACACCATAAACAGATCAACATCATATCATATATAATATTAAAAAAGCCTTCAGAAAACCTTTACTCACCTGAACAGTCTGTTCATTGGTTTTGGAATGGGTATCAAAACGCCTAAGTGTCAATCCATCAGTCCACTTCTTCTTATGAAGATTTAACAGCATCTTTTCCTCAAGTTCATTCTTCCTGTAGTTAATGGCTATAGAGTAATAATGTCTATTTAACCCATGGATCAATGCCTGACAATGAAAATAAAGACATGAGTTACTTCCCATATAATAGTAGCCATAAAAAAGCAACCAGATAGTACTCTTTTGGCACTCACTTGGATAGATGGCTTATTAAGATGCCCAAGATTGGATGTTGTCTGACGTGGCTCTTGACCAAGCATCATGGTTTGAGGGTTGATCAAACGGAATGCATCAATCACCACCTTCCCTTTAACACTCTGAATGGGGTCAACCACCACAGCTACAGCTCTCTGATTCAAAGCTTCAAAACTCTGCAAGCAGTGCCAGATGTTAGCAACAGATAGACCTACTTTCATTAACTAAAGCACTTAGAGAAAAGCAAGACCATATGACCAATAAAACTGTCTACACATATAAAAGATCAAAAAGCATATGTTAACCAATTGACAGAGGATAGATGAGATAGGCAGGCATCAAAACTCTTTTACCAAACATATGTGCTAGTAGAATATTGAATATCAGTTCCAATTACTTCCAGGTACTAAAATTAATAAGGTTTTGTCTCTACTGTTCCAAGAGCTCGCTTCAAATCAGAAGAGTATATGGCGGATATGTTAGGCTCTCGGGATAGTCGATCACAGCCAAAAAAGCAAGATTTTCAAGCATCAGGCAACAGAAACAAGGAAATTAGATCAAGAGACAACGAGTCAAATCATTAATGAAATAACATACTAAAGTTGCTTCTTGTCTTCCAACTTCATTTAGTTCAACGTCCAAATGCCCTTATATCTATCTGTTTTAATTAGACCTATCCAATTCTAAATTCTTTCTAACAGAAAGGGGTTACAAGTTGCAACTACCAGATAGTTGCAGAGATTAACAAACTACATTTAAATGTACATTTAAGGTCATTCATTTACTATTGATCTATCAAAGTTTTATTTCAAATACAAACTGATCTTGGACTCACTGGTATATCTTGTTCTGTTCTGTGTGATAAAAAGGCCTTATAAGCCTTGGGACTAAGTTTGGCTGCTTCACGAAATAAAAGGCCTTGAAGATCCCCTAAATTTCTCTCCCTTAACTCTGGCTCTTTGATTACCCGGTTCAGAATTAAATAACAGATTGGATCAGATTGTTGTTATTATTTATAATATATATGCACCAAAGACCAATAATACAACTTTCTTTTGTCATTTATATTATTATCAATACATTCAAGTCTGTTTTATGATATCAATTAACTGTCACACTCTTCACACATTGTTAATAGCATCATTTTTAAAGCCACCATGTCTGTAACAACCCTGATTGCTGCTAAGCATTTACAACAATGCAATCTTTTGTAAAAGAGGGAGAAGGGGGGTATTACAAAAGTATTCCTCTCCTACACATTACACTAGAAACCATCATGTCCTAAATGTATCATACCCATGGCCCATACACTTGAAACACACACAACACCCAACCAAAGAAAAAGAAAGGAATTGAAAAGCACAGGAAAAAGAACCACAAAACAAATAATATCAGGACAGTAAGTATAAGAGCATGACCAGTAGAATGTTTTCCTATCTTAGTAAGAAAAGATTGTTGCTATTAATTAGTTGTATACTGACACCACCATAAAGATCATGGAAAATAGGAAAATCTCCTTAAAAGCAGTAACATAGTAAGTCAACTAGCATGTTTATAATGCAGCACTATGCATAAATGTTAAAACAAGACCTGTTGTGTGTTTATATCCACTCCAGAGAGCCAACAGCCAAATCCAGGGTGAGAATGGTACCATCCAACCACCATCTCCGGCCTGCAACACCAAGCAAAAAGATCAGCAAACAATCTAGAGAAATATGTCATCAAGGAGCAAAAAAAATTCTAACCTTGTCAAACAAACATCATCTCTTATTAATTATATTAGAGAGTAGAGGATACCTTCCAGTTTGTTTGAGCATATCAAGCATGTTTGTTTGGAAAACATGATCCACAGCTTCAACACTAACACCAGTACCACTCTGTGGCATAGCAAAGACATCAACAACACGCACAGTATACTCATCAACGAATTCTCCCAACATCAGACCCATAACTTCCATGGGAACTCCAGCTCTTCCTGTAAGAATTCACACCAACCAAGCAGAATTACAACCAACCCCCCGTAAAATTTCGACTCTTTAACCCTAGAACTAGAACTGATATTGAAACATCTCATGCTTCTCGTGCCAAAGAACATGGAAAACAGATCAGAAATTTACAATTTTTGATTTAATATTTTGAAAAGAGAAAACCCTAACCTGCACGCATAGTACTACACTATCGGTTTAGAAACAAAAAATCTGAAATTTTCTAAACAAAAAAATTAAAATCTGAAAAATCGTAATCAGCTAACAGTATAAAAAAGAAACTGAAAAAAAAATCTGAGAGCAGATGTTAGAAGAAGGAGAAATAGAAATTTACCGTGCTTGAGCATTTTGAGGAGGGCGAGAGAAGAGATGTAGACCTGCTCGGACGAATCAAGAGTGGGGGAATCCGGCGGTGGGTGACCCAAAGCACCTCCAGCACCGGCGAACATCCTCTGCAATCTCTCCATTCCGGACATTGTCGATCGGAGTTCTCTGAGCTTTTTAAATAGATGTGAGCTTTTCTTATTCAGCAAGACAGATGAAGACTTCTGTTTCGCTTTGGCCTTTGTGTTACTTTTTCTGAATAATTTTGGCTATGATTGAGGCTATATATATGGTCAGTCCGATTCCAATCCAACTTTAAAACAAAGTCGGTTGGGCTTAAGTAGCCCATGGGTTTCATTGATGATTTTATTAGGTCTAGTGAGCTGTTAAGTACAAACAAGGTTTAGGTTTTTTTAGGAGGAGTCTGAAGAAGAATCTGATGTAAGTAGCCCAGCCCACCATCAGGTTTTGTTTATAGTATTATGTTAATTCTCTTTTGTGAATGAGTAAAAGAACTTATAATTGTTTCTTGTTAGCCAATTTAATCCTAATCTGGGTGAAGCCAAAGAACCTGAAAGAAAGCCAGAGATGTTAATGTAAGTTCCTAAGAATCTCCCTATTTCAGTGATTTTTTTTTACTGCTTTATTTCACGTTTCTACACCATTATAGAGCGGTATATATAAAGCAATCGATAACTCAAAAATAGGGTAGAGAGAAGTGAGATTTTAATTCAAAATGCTGAAATTACTAAAGACAAACTCCATTAGAATCTTACAATTTTTGAGTAAAAACTAAGAAATTAACATATCTGCTAAGGATGTTTAATTTGGAATAACAGTTTATTAGAGGAAGGAGGCAGAAGTTTCACTTTCAAAGGAAGTATGGAAAAATGTTCTCTTAAAACAGTTCTGAAGGCGCACAGCCCCCAATTTTACTCGAAGGTAGATGGGTCCTTAATTAATCCTTATGGTCCCAATTCATGCTTGATATTTGTTTTTAATTTTATTTGAATATCCTATCAAGTTAAATTAGTTCTTAATATAAAATCAAGTGAGTGTTGTTTTATGGTACTGACTAGGGCTGTTCATTTTTTGGTGTCGGTTTTTTCGGTTCGGTTTTTTAAGTTTTTATTTTGGTATATACATAACTAACAATTGACCGAAATATCAATGAAACAGAAAAGTTCGATTTGTCGGTTTTTGGTCGGTTTTCGATTTTTGGTTTATGTAGATTATTAGGTTTTTTATTATTAAAGTTAGATTATTAGTTTAATTATCATATATATTAGTTATAATAAGGTAGATTATTAGTTTATTATGACTAATAAAGTAATAATCATATATATATATAAATAATTATAAACTAAAACTATATTTTATTTCACATATATATATAATAAAAAATTTACTATATATATAAAAGTGAATCGCCACCGACCCCGAAAAACCATTTGCACGCCGCCAAAAACCGATTGCACCGTTTGCACCATTTCAAATCGGTACAGTCAGTTCAATCGGTTCGGTCGGTTTTTGGCCAGCCCTAATGCTGACAATCATTTTTCTTGTAATCATTTTTTTGCAGAGTGGATTCGATAATTATAGGGTTGTGTTTGATAATTTGGATTAGTAACGACAAATCAACTACTCAAATGTGCCGAGTTGTTTGGGGAAAGAAAAGATGATTTGAGGCCTAATTTGGCATTGCAGTGTAAGTGCACAAGTTAATGCACCTCTTTAATTAATTTTGTATCTCTAGTTAAGCATATAAATAAGGAATCCTACTAGAGTTGTAGAGAGTTGATTGAAATTGCAATGCGCTGCTTGTCCAAAAGTTGCTAGACATTTCTTCAAACACTCTTGTTCAGTTAAGCATATAAATCACCTTAATTAATATGAATATTATGACCATGGTGATATTATAGGATTCGAGTGATCACTAAAGTTTACTTAGTCAACAGCAGCATCATTTCTTGTACTAGTATTGTTCAACCAATAGTCCAATACTAAGTACAACTTTTCTAAAATATATATATTCAGGGAGGGGGTTGGGGGTTGGGATTGGCAAGTATCTAATCCCTCAAGGCATCCCTGAACCAACCGTAGCCTGTTGCTTCAACAGAAGGCCATCGTTTCCGTCAATATTCTTCAATGGCGAAAAGGAAACGTATAAAAAATGATACAAATTAGTAAATGAATTACGTACGGTATGGGGAAAAACTATACCAATTAAAGTTTCATCTAGAAAAGCTGAACGAACCTAGCTAAGCCTAATACGAATTCTACTTTTTTTTTTTTGAAGATTTCAACACTTTATCCAAATTGTTCAAACCTACAAGTCTTCCTAAAGTTAACCCAACAAATTCTTTAAACCAACGACTCTTTATCCAAAAATTTTCGCCCACATGATACGACTTCTGAAACTGTACTAGTAGCAGTGGGGACTAATTTTCTATACGTGCTTTCCTCATATTCAATTCACCCCTCAAACCCACTCTCTTTGCTATTTATTTTTGGAGGGTTTATTTTAAACTGTTCATTTTATGATACTAGGAGAGAGATGGGGTGGAGATTTTAGGTGTACAAACACCATTTTAATTAATTACTTGATAATTATATATAGCTGAAACTTTCACTATGACTTTAATCTATATCTACCTCTGATGCATAAACAGCTAGCAGTACGACGAATGGAAGTTGCATCACATTTAAAGTCTAGAGTTTGAAAGTTCAAACCCTATATATGAGAGATGAAACTTGAAAGTAGGAAAAGGACTCTATATAAATGAATACCCAATAAGGGCAATGCCATATACTATATTGATGCATATGTCTTGAGAGTTTATTAAACACATCAACCTGTAGGCTGTAGCTCACAACTTACAGCTCCTCTCTTAAACCTTAACATATTTCTAGCTATCTCCCTCCTCACAATGGAAAATACTCAAAAATATACAATTGAAAGTATTCAAAAGCATATTATTCCAAAATTTAACTTCTTTTCGGATAGTCCAAGATCACCCCTTCAACCTCCCACATATGGGAATTTGGTAACTATTCTTAGCATTGATGGAGGGGGAATCAGAGGCCTTATTCCAGGAACTATACTTGCCTTTTTAGAGTCTCAACTTCAGGTTTATTATATATAGCTATCTATATATACCTAGAAATTAGTTCTTTTGTTTGTTTGTTTTTGTTTTTTTTTTTTTTTTTTCCGTTTTCTATTTCTGGTTTTTAGTAGTTGGGATATATACATATGCTTGAATTGCCTTTTCTTATGACTTGTTTTGTGTTCAACTTTTATGTTTGGGTGTCCACAGAAACTGGATGGTGAAAAAGCAAGATTGGCAGATTACTTTGATGTAATTTCGGGAACTAGCACTGGTGGACTCGTGACTGCCATGCTAACTACCCCAAATCCCAAGGAGGGGAATCGCCCTCTTTTTGCTGCCAAAGATATTAAGGATTTCTATCTTGAACACTGTCCTAAAATCTTTCCCCAAGATAGGTAAATACTAAATAATGAGAAAAGAAATTTCATTCTGATGCTTAGAGTCAAGAAAACTAAATGAAATATTGGTTCTGTTTTTGTTACATGACACAGCTCTGCCTTTGCACCAGCTAGAAGTGTGGTGAAATCTATGATGGGACCAAAATATGATGGTAAATATCTTCATGATATTGTGAGGGAAAAGTTAGGAGAAACTAAATTGCACCAGACCCTTACAAATATTGTCATCCCAACTTTTGACATCAAGCAACTCCAGCCAAAAATCTTCTGCAGCTATGAGGTTTGTTAATTTCCCTGCAATTTTCTTGATGAAATAAAGGTTTTTATTATGTTGTTATATGAAACAAAGTCTAAATATTTGCCTGGTGTAGGTAAAGAGCGATCCTTGCAAAGATGCTCTGCTCTCAGATATATGCATTGGAACTTCTGCAGCTCCAACTTACCTTCCTGCCCATCATTTTGTAACCCAAGATCCCACCGGGAAACCCATCGAATTCAATCTTATAGATGGAGGGGTTGCTGCTAATAATCCGGTAAAAAATTATGTGTATGGTCGATATTGATTTGCATATGAATTTTCTGATAAGAATCTGATACACATATTTGATTCTTAATTACAGGCTTTAGTTGCTATAAACGAAGTGACGAAAGAAATCCTTCGTGGGAATCCAGAATTTTTCCCAATAAAGCCAACTGACTATGCTCGGTTCCTGGTAGTGTCTTTGGGGACTGGTTCAGCAAAATGTGAAGAGAAGTACCATGCTACTCAAGCAGCCAAATGGGGTCTTTTGGGATGGCTCACCAGTGAAAACTCCACTCCTTTGATAGACATTTTCATGCAATCGAGCAGTGACATGGTCGATTTTCACATTGCCACTGTGTTTCAAGCCCTGCAGTCTGAAGACAGTTATCTCCGAATTCAGGTAACAAAATTTCATTAATTTCGATATTTAAAAAAAAAAAAAACAGAATAAGCTGAGTTTAATGTTGCAGGATGATACACTGTCTGAGCAAATGTCATCGGTGGACATTGCAACGAAGGAAAACTTGGAGAATCTGGTAAAAGCAGGGGAAGAATTGCTGAAAAAACCTGTTTCCAGAGTTAATTTGGGGACTGGTCAATCTGAGCCTGCTTCCAAGGTTACAAATGAAGAGGCTCTCATCAGGTAAAAGAATGCAAATTCTTGTATCTTAATTAGTTATATAAATAGACAGAGGATCATTAAATATGTATTTATGTTGCTAATTTAATTTGGGTTGTTTCTGCTTCTGTAATTTACAGAGTAGCCGAAGTGCTTTCCAAGGAGAAGCGGCTTCGTGATATGAGATCACCGAATCGAAACCTGGTGACAAAAGCGTCTCCTACTACTTGACTGATCCATGGCGTTCAATAATAATGCAAATTAATTTGCTGGCTTTATATAATTAATTTCTGTGTTATGATTTAACAATTGTCAATTGGCTTGGGGAGAGTAACTGTAACTGATAGTTAGTAAGCAGCCAATTATATACTATGTAACCTACTACTTTGCAGTTTGCATTAATAAATAAGTATATATGTTTGTGAATTTAGATGTTTACTTTCCCTGGTGCATATATAAAATGGTCATGGGTATGAAATTAGGACCTCTGAGATTGGAGGAAAAAAGTTATCTGGATTGAAATTGCTTATTATAATTAGTTTCTCCACCTACTAATCCAACTAGTTTCTACTTTCTACTAGGTATATATTTACCCTGCAGGCTGCAGTTTTCGTTATTTCCACCTACTATCTTTTTAAGGGTAAGGACAGACGCAGAAATTTCACTAGTTTCCATGTTGATTGTCAAGTACCATGGAATTTGGCTCCCCCTCTAAAAGTAAACCAAAAGAAGAGTGGTAGAGTCCTGAGAAACCAGACCAGACAAAGGTGATAACAAGGTTATGGACTAAAAGAATCTTAGCTAGAACCTAGAAGACTGTTTGTCAAGTTATATTGAAGTTAATGTAGAAATTAGAATTGTTGGTAGGAATCGCTCTCTTAGTGGACCGGTAGCATTTGAATTTTGATGTTTATCAAAATATCCATCCCGATCAATTGACTATATTGTCAAATGGATCAACGGTGGAGCCATCATTATTACTCCTACTTGCCTATATTCAGTGTATTCTCCTTTCACGCCCGATATAAAGAAGCATTATGGTGGGACGGGGACAACATTTGGGCTTTGGCCTTTGAGAGCTCATCATGATAGTTGCAATTAGATACATTCGACCTTCAAAATCCTTTTTATCAAGCCCAACAATGAAGTGGGCCAAAATAACATAACATATCATCTTACAAACTATAGTATAGACAGGGTATATATAATAAGTAAATCTCATTTCAATCGATCAATATGGGTTTTGACAAAAAAAAAAAAAAAAAACAAAATCAATCAATATGGATTGAATCAAGTGGTAAACGGTTTGTTTTACTTTAAGTAAGTTTTACGTTCGAGATCTTGCATACGTAATCATCCTCATAGATAGGCTCACCAACCAAACCCACATGCACAATCCCGATCAAATTCGGATTCGAATTAACCAAATGAAAAAGCTCTCAATAATGTTTGGAAACCAAAAAGAATCTCATTTCAACCCCTCCAAGATCGGATGAGATGCCACTCCTCTGACATATGACGTCAACAATATGGGTGTATGCAGATATATAAAAATAAAAAATAAAAAATTAAGTACTAGTAATAAATTAGAAGGATGCATCCATGAAAATCAAATCCAAGCGACCCCCGTAAGAGAATAGTATAGCTATATAGTATTGCTTCCTCTGTCCGAAGTATCTAGTTCACACCCCTTCAATTCATTTACTAATTCATCAAAAATTATATACAGTAGAAATTTTCAGCTGACAAAAAACAAAAAGGAGAAAAATTAAGAAAATCTTCAGCTTCACAAGAGGGTTTGAATTTTCCTGCATATGTTTTCCATGACTGTTAGACTTTGACACAACAATAATTAATTGATGATTGCCAATTTGCCAACAGTAACAGATAATCGTCTTGGCCTAGCAAATAGCAAGTGAGACGTGAAGTGAAGGGGTCGCCTTTAGAAAAGTATAGTCAACATTGATGACTTCTTCGACTTCCAATTTGGAGTTTATAAATTAATATATGTGTCTCTTTTTCCATATTCATCCCCGTATCATTCCTGGGTTTTTGTTTTCTTACCCGATTCGACGGTGACAGATGTCCAGCTGTTGCTTCATAAAGCTAATTATGTTCTTGTCAATGAATCCGGAAAGATGAGCAAAATATTAATCGTGTTGAAGATTCAAATTAATGGGGAAAGAAAAGTAAATTTCTGGTTCTTAATTTTTGGATTTACTCTTTCAAAACAAATCTACAAGTCTTGTTCAAGTTTGAAAATTTTACCAATTGTTCACTTGGACATGGACGAGTGTACTATTAATGCGTAGCCAATTGCTATATGGGAACTTTACATTTAGCTCACGAAAGAACTGGGAATTGATAGTCCAAGGCTCCAAGCTTCATCGATCCATCCAAGAAACTGCAATCTTCAAGAGTTAGATACTTGGATTTGTTTGTTTGCATGAACTTTTCAAAGTAAATTCGATGATGATCAGAGTTTGGAAGTCTATAAATATGCGTTCCTCAAGAGCAATATCAAAACATACCAAAGCTAGCTATAAGCTTTAGACAATCTTATCAATCATCAATCTTCTTCTTCATTATCGATATATAGCAATCTTCTTCTTCTCAAACACAACAATTTAAAGATATCTGTGTCAATCATAATGGGTATTACAAGTACTAGCATCCCACAACAGATTAACAGCAAGGTTTCTTTTCACATGGCAAGTCCAAGAACACCCTTACAAGCTCCCACCTATGGCAACTTGGTCACTATTCTCAGCATCGATGGCGGTGGAATTAGGGGGCTTATCCCCGGGACTATTCTGGCCTTTTTGGAGTCTGAGCTTCAGGTAATAATTAATATTAGATTCATTGTTACCTGATTTAATAAGTTGGCCTAAGGCATTATTAGGTTTAATTAGGAATATTGACATATATATATACACTATATATTGATGTTGACATTTTGTTATGATTATATATGTCAAATTTGCAGAAACTGGATGGTGAGGAAGCGAGACTGGCAGATTACTTTGATGTGATCACCGGAACAAGCACTGGTGGCCTCGTGACTGCCATGCTAACTACCCCAAATCCAGAACAGGGCAATCGCCCTCTTTTTGCTGCCAAAGACATCAATGATTTCTACCTTGAACACTGCCCTAAAATCTTCCCCCAAAATGGGTAATTAATATTTAACATCTCGCAGCTTGTGGGTGAAAAATATATAAAACCCAGATCAAAATGGAAAAGTACTATATTTGTCATGTTTGTTTGTTACTAATTTTACTAATATGGCTCTGTTTTTTGCATAACATGCAGCACACCGTTTGCCCCTGCTGCCAATGTGGTCAAGTCTCTAATGGGTCCAAAATATGACGGGAAATATCTGCATAAAATTGTCAAGGAAAAGTTGGGAGAGACACGATTGAACCAAACATTGACAAATGTTGTCATTCCAACGTTTGACATCAAACAACTCCAGCCAAAAATCTTCTCTTCCTATGAGGTTCGCTAGCTTCTCAATTCTCATCAAAAACAGAACTTTCACATTTCCTGATTTTCCCACTAATTTACCTGGTTTATATATGAATTTGCTTTATTAGGTAAAAAACGACCATTCCAAAAACGCATTGCTATCCGATATTTGCATTGGAACTTCGGCTGCTCCAACTTATCTCCCTGCCCATCATTTTAAAACCAAAGATTCCAACGAACAAGACAAAGAATTCCATCTTATCGACGGCGGAGTTGCTGCTAACAATCCGGTATATATATATATACACACATTTTCAATATGCTAAAATTATGTTTCACGATCTTTATAATAATATATATTCATGGTGTGCTTTTTTTAATTGATTTAATTTCTTGCAGACTTTAGTAGCTCTAAATGAAGTGACCAAGGAAATCACTCGTGGGAATCCCGATTTCTTCCCTTTAAAGCCAAACGATTACACTCGTTTCGTGGTTTTATCATTGGGAACTGGTTCCCAGAAATGTGAAGAGAAATATCATGCTCATTTGGCAGCACAATGGGGTCTCTTGGGATGGCTGACTTGCGACCACTCGACTCCATTGATGGATGTGTTCATGCAAGCCAGCAGCGACATGGTCGATTTCCACATTGCTACTGTTTTCAAAGCACTACAATCCGAAGACAGTTACATTCGTATTCAGGATGATACACTCTGTGGAACAGTCTCTTCGGTGGATATTGCGACGAAGGAAAACTTGCAGAATCTTGTAAAAGTAGGGGAGGAATTGCTGAAAAAACCGATATCCAGGGTGAATTTGGAGAATGGAAAATTTGAGCCTGCAAATCATCATTGTACAAATGAACGGGCTCTCATCAGGTATATATATTAATTTTGAAATGATTTTTTTATATACAATACAATGTTGGTGGAGTTTAGCAGACTACACAAACGGGTCCGAAAATGTGACATATGTGTCCCCTAGGGACTAGATTGAAATATTTAAAACATAATTAATTGAAAAAAATGGACATGTGTCAACTCCACAACCCGCTTGTGGAGTCCAAAATTTACACCGCCGATGTATCATATAATCACCCTTTCTATATATTACTATTAATTTGGATATTATATCTTAATTATGATGATCTAATTAATTTGCTGTGGATTTTGCAGATTAGCTCAAGTGCTATCTAAGGAGAAGCGGCTTCGTGACATGAGATCACCGCATCCAAAGAAAGAATTAATGATGATCAAATAAATCTTTATATATATACGATCTTGGTTATATATAAACTATATTACGAAATTTTAAATAAATAAACTTTCAGGGCTTACTCATATATAGTATATAGCTGAGTATTTGCCTAAATTGTAAACGAATTCAAATTTTACTATTATATATTTTGTTGTATTCTTTCTTTCCAATATTATAAAATTAGTAAACCAGTGGTTGCTTTAGGAAATCAAATCAAATTGTAACTTATTACTTCAATTAATTAATTATATTTTATATAATTTGGTATAGATTAATTTGCCTTTCTTTGGCTTTCCATGTTTATTTAATTTGTTTATATAGTGTATTTCGGGAACCAGCAGCCATGCGTGCAAAATTAATGGTCTAGGGCCTTTGACCAAAAATTTTGTCAAAATAAAAAGGTTAGATTTTACTAATATGGAAGCGTTGGTAGCGATCACAATCTAAGTTGACTAGTAGAAGATAATATTCAAAATTTTTAGATAAAAAAAAAAAGTCAAATTAATGGTTGAACGATGAAGTACACACCATAAGATTGCCACATACGCAGTTGATCATGGTGAGATTATCTGTGCCCACAATAAGCTTGGAATTAACAATTTAAAAAAAGTGCTAATCCTTTCTCTAAAACAACGTGACTAAATTGAGCTGGCTTCTTAAATTGTATACCCAAAAAGGAAATAAACTGGCTTTCTGAATTCAAGCATGCCCAAAACTTAACTTGATCATATTGAAATTGTTATTTTGCTCGTGTAAATAATATATTTATTTTTATAATTTATTTATTTCATGCTGTAATTTATTAGTTGAAGTTTTGCCGAAGAACTTTAAATCGTGACTCCACTTATACAGTACATTATGTTTCAATACGATATTTGTTGAAAATGGGACAAATGATTGAACTTTGAACTTCAAGGTTCGATCGATATTTACATTTAAATCGATCGAGGAAGAATAAGAAATGGTCATGAATTCAAGAAATTTTTGTTGTTCCTAATTTTGGATTAATTAAAAGCTTTCATATTAATTCTATTATCTGTCTATGATTATTATTTTTGTTCAGCTATTACATCTAGAAATTACTCCCTCCGTTCCTTTTTAATTGTCCCTCTTTGGTCAAACAACTTCAACTTTGACCATCTTTTAAAAATATATATATATAAACTAAAATAAAATTTTAAAATTATACTCATAAACTTTGGAACACAAGTTTTTCAAAGTATATTTTTTGAAATTTTAGTTTTACATAATTTTCTTTTAAGTAATGGTCAAAGTTAAAGTTATTTGACCAAAAAGGGACAATTAAAAAGGAACAGAAGGAGTAATTAACAAGCTTCAAAATTCAAGCATTTCAATTAATCAAAATGACATGACTTTATATACATTTTTTTTCTTTTTTTGAGGGAAGACTTTATACATCTCATCAATAAAAGATGTGTTGATTAAATCCATCAAAGCGTAGTTAATAATAAGTACTCATATATGTACGTAGCAATTAATCTTTTGATTATACTTTGTCCATCCTTGTTAATTAGTCTTAATTATTCGTATAGAATTTCATTGGCAAATGACTGAGTTTCAAGGTTGATGTTTAAGTTGTTAAATCGAGAAAGAGGAAGAATTGGTCAACCCAAGAAATTTTTGTATAGTTCTTTTCTTTGGATTTGAAACCTTCATATTCTAATTACCTAACTTGCCCATGATTATTATTTTTGTACAATTATGTAAACTGGGAATTAACAAAATTCAAGCATTGCAATCAATCAAACATTTTTCAATATTTACTGTTTTGCATTATCAAACATGTAACCTCTCTCATTGCGTTATGTGATATATATATATATATATATATATATGACTTTATACATGCATTTCCATCAATCAATAAATGTGTGTTAACTAGTTATTACGTTGAATTTTTTTTTTTTTTTAAAGGCTAAAGCAAGATTTATTCAAATTCAAATGAATAAAGAGAGGCACAGTAAAGTCATTTGACTAGTTATTACGTCGAAGTTTATGTAATAGTATTCAATCATTTGACTAGATCTAGTCAAAAATTTAACTTCTTGTTCGTACAAAAATTTAACTAAGCATTCTAATTAATATATACAATGGGATTTTTTTTATTTTAATTAATTTTATGCATGGAATAACACTTTATAAAGTTATTAAGATATATATACATGGGAGAGGGGGGGGGGGGATAGTTATTTGACCAAAAATAAGGGGAAATTAAACACCCAAAAAAGTTTGGTTGGCACTATGGAAGATTTTTATTCATGATACACACTTACAATCCAAACGGAAATTGAAAAGAAACCTCCTATATGCTAGTTTCATCAATTTGTTATCCCATTAATTTGGGATTTATTAATCAATCAACAATGATAATAGTAATAAAAAAATGACATAAATATGAATCATTTGTACCCTTAACCTTACATGATTTTTTTTTTAAAAAAGACATAACTAATTCATTTTAAAACCATTTTGATGTGCTTCGGCCTTCCCTTGGGGTGACTTTGAACGTCGACGATGTCTCTCTTTGGACAGTAGTTTGGCAAACCTATATATACATACACAAAAGATCAAAATTTCTCCATATAATTATTAATTACAATAAATAGATTTATGAAAATTTGGCCACAAAATGCAAAGTTAAACATAGCTAGCACTCCATTAAGAGCTTTTGAACTTTCTACGTACCTTTTAAGAGCTTCTTCATTAGTCTCTTGAGTGTAAGGCTTAAAGCGACCGGTTTCCAGGTTAACTCGAGAAACTTGCTTCTTTAATAATCCTTCACCAACTTTGACGAGTTCATCCAAATTCGTCTTCGTGGCTACATCAACCGAAGATACATCGCCACTTAATGTGTCATCCTACATATATACAATTCAGTGGTAAAGAAATGTCAAAAATAAAAGTTAATGCAATTATTATTTTGACGAAGAAATTAAGCAAGCTTAATTATTCTGCTTGACTGCAAGTTGCAATGTATAGATACATACCTGAATACGTAGGTATTTATCAGAGTTGAGGGCTTGAAATACGACGGAAAGATGGAGGTCGACCATGTCTCCACTTGCCTGAGTAAATACATCAATCAACGGGGTGGAACCGCCGTGGGTGAACCACCCTAATATACCCCATTTGGCTGCATCTTTTGCACTGTATTTCTCTTCCTCTTTTCGGGAGCCTGTTCCCAAAGAGATAACCAGAAATTTTCCGTACTCCATGGGCTTGCATTTAGTCGTAAACAAATCCAGATTTTTGGTCACTTCGCCAATAGCGACTAAAGTCTGAAAGGGTCCAAACATATAACAAATTAATATAAGCATATATGTATAAGTAGCTTGAAAATGGGTGTTATAATTCAGATATGCATGGTCTTGCCAAAAAAAAAAAAAGTCAGATATTCATGGATTACATTATGCACACATACCGGATTATTTGCAGCCACACCACCATCTATGAGGTTATATTCTTTTACGTCGCCGTTTTGGTCTTCGGTTTTGAAGTAATGGGCTGGGAGATAAGTTGGTGCAGCTGAGGTTCCAATGCATATGTCTGAGAGTAAAGCATCCAAAGCAGGTTCTTTCTTCACCTAGTTGAAAATACAACATATATATATAATTATGGTCGATCGATTGATAGGGTTTAAAGTTGATGATGAAATGATGATGATATATAGAATTTAAACCTGAAAGCTGGAAAAGATGGTTGGCTGGAGATTCTTGATGTCAAATGTAGGGATAACAACGTTAGTTAATGTCTGGTGCAATCTTTTGTCGCCTAGTTTTCCCTTAACAAGGCTATGGAGAAACTTCCCATCATATTTTGGTCCCGATAGAGCTTTGATGACTTTTCTTGTTTGAGCAAACAAGGGACATCTGCATGTTAATTAACAATAATAAACAAAGTCAATTAATTTGACATGCATTAGTACTCTTGAACTCTTGATCATTGTAATTATATAAATAGAAATTGAAATGAAAATTTAATTACTCTGGTTGAGGGAAGATTTTAGGGCAATTTTCAAGGTAGAAGTTTTTTATTTCTTTTGCAGCAAATAGCGGTCGATTTTGTTCGTTAGGACAAGTTAGCATTGCTGTGACCAGACCGCCGGTGCTAGTTCCGGTAATCACATCAAAATAGTCAGCAAGTCTGGCATCCTCCCCATCCAGCTTCTGTCGATAGCAATTTAATTGAAGGATCATAAGCAAAAAGAGCAATTATATATATATAGTTCTATTAATTTGCATGTATGGCACATATTAATTTTATAACCTAACTTAATTAAGCATCACGAAAATATGTGTATATATACCTGAAGTTCGGATTCTAGGAAGCCAAGGATTGTCCCGGGGATGATCCCTCGAATACCACCTCCATCAATACTGAGGATGGTGATCAAGTCTTCGTCAGATTGATGAGGCTGCTGTAAATGTTCCTTTGCTCCTTCCATGTATTATGGGATGAAATTATTAAACTCTAATAATTAAGTGGGGAATTTGTATGTGTATTATATATACACTACGTATTATATTTGGAGAGGTATATATAGTTTTTTAAAACTTAATTTTAGTTTAGAAACTTTAAAGGGAAAACTTGAATTTTGTGAAGAGCTATAGAGCTTTTGCAAATTATAAGATCGAGTACTATGACTTATGTCTTGATTATTGATCAAACATGCTTGGGTATTTATAGACATGCAAATTCATGAAGATGGTGACTATTTACGTGTTATATGGGCAACTTTTGCACCAAATATTTGACCAAACTTGTACGTTCGTTTTAAATGGATGAACGTCTTTTTCTCCTGTTATCCAAGGAAGTGAGAATTTAATAAAATCATCTTGCCTTCCCAAAAAAAAAAAAAAGAAAGAAAGAAAGTGAGAATTTGAAAAATTACACAGGAAGTAAAACGTGTGTGACAGTGTGAGTTATTGCTTTCGAAAGGTCATTGTGAAGAATTGTAGGTTAGACTGGCTCCAAGAGAATTGTAGGTATGAAAGAATTAGGTGATTCCATTATAAAGAATTACAACCTAAGTACTGATATTTCTGTAAGGAATTCCAAGCACTTATCAAGTAGATTCCTATCTAATGGCGCCCGTACATTTTCTTTTTATTTTATTTTTTTGATTGAAATCAAATTAATGTTCAATTGTGCCTATCTACCTTCCATGGACTAGACATTCTAAATCAAAGAATCAAAATCAAATTGAATTGTAACATCATTTTAATTCGTAAGAGGCGGCGTCGACAAATCAATCAGGAAGAAGTACAATTTGATAAGTCGTTTGGATTAATTAACACTATGAATGATTTTATTTTATGTGTTACATAGAAATGTACATGATATATGTTATAAAAAATAATTAATGATATATATATATACTAATAATCCATGTCTGGTATAATTAATAATTTTTTATTATTAATAATTTCAAGAAAATGTGAAAATTTACTTCTACAGGGAGAGAGAATATGTAAAGAATTCACCTAAAACATTTTTGTTGAGAAATGGAGCACTCCCAACAAATGCGTTTCGGGGAATCGAACTTTTCCCATCCTTGTCGGGGTGGAGGCCGTTTAGTACCTCAACCAATCACTTGTTGGTAAAAAAGAATTATCGTTTGATTTGTCTCCAAAATTATCAAAGTTTATTTGGGTAAATCAAAATTGAAATAGAAGCTTAAGTACAAAAATAAATTTATTTGAATACAAATTTGAAGGTAAATACATATTTGGGTGATTATTAAAAAAATAAATTTGCGTGTGTGTTTAACATAATTTTTTAACATATATGGAAAGGACATATGCATGCATCCCACATTCCCTTTATTAACATCTTTGATATTTTCAAGTTTCAACTATGAAACTTCATTAAAAATGCCAATTTAGCCGGAAAGGTTTGAAGCCTTATACGATTAATTAATCGAATTGGTCTAATTAAACATGAGAGATACATTAAATTTTCTTACTTAATTGAACATGTCGAAGATTGCTATGAGTTCAGAACAATGATAAGAAGCGCACGTCGACAATGATATATCAGACAAAACATACCAATTTTTTGACGCTTTCTCCAAGCCTCCGTGACACTATTTTATACTATACTAATACTAGCTAGTTTATTATTTTTATTAATAAGTTTTAAATTAAACAACTTTGTGTTGCCATGATGAAAACCGCCTTGCTCGGTTAATTTCACCATGTGATAGCTGCCTGGTATATATCTATATCTATAAGATAAAAAGATCACCAAACAATTATTTTAAGATGGAATTAAAGCCAAAGACAAAGATGATCAATGCAATGTTAGAGTTTAATTTTGCAAGGTTTCACCCACATTTAAGACATACTATATTAATCATCATCTTGAGTAATACTATTTGACCCGCCTATTTTTATTATCCAATATCCAGTCTGACGTGTCATTGGAAAATGTTACTATAATTTTTAAGATCCTATTCTTTTTTTTAATCAAAAAAAGGGGTTATCCTGGAGCATCATTGACTCCAAAGGTTCTCAATCTCTCAGTCCTCGGTCATCTTAAATCTCGGGATCCATATTTTATTTATAACTAGGGCTAGACCTGAAATTAAATTTTTACCTTAGTATGATAATGGGACAAAAAATATTTTTCTAATTTTGAATTTAATGTAACTAAAGGTTTTTACTAATTTTTCAATTTCTTACGTTTAAAGCTGAAAGGTGTAAAAAGGAAAAAGCATTTTGAGATTAGTTGCACTTGTTGTGCTACAGAAAGTGGACCTAACCGGAGAATTGCTGCTCTCGTTGGGTATTTCCTATTTGTAAATCTCATACTATTGGGCTTCGTGAGTCCAGAAATCTAGGATTTAAGACCACAATTGACCCAAAACAGCTCAAAAAATAGTTAAGAGACAGAGAAAGCCCACCATCTTTTGTTTCGGGAAACTCCCAAACGTGTTGTTTATGTTTCATTGTGACAATTTACAATTTGCATTGGTGGGTCTACTCTAGTACAGACATTAATTGATGGACCAATTGGTTGATTCAAGTAATTGATACTTCTTCTCTTTTAAGTCAAGTCTTGAATTTAAATTAAGTCTTGAATTTAGGTTTTATGTATTGAGAGCATTATTGTTGTTGGGAAAGTTTTTTACCAAACTAATCAAGTTCAAACAAGTTTAATCATAAATCCTCAAATATATAGTACAAAACTGTGTTCCGTTGCCATTTTCCCATTTCCGGGCTAGAATAGAATATTCAAGCTCTATTGTTTAATAGAAGCATTAAGCATGTGAAAGGTCCGCAAATTAATCACCCTTGTAAAGACATTTTAGCTGAGTTGGAGGCAATTTGATAGACATTAGCCAACCCAATTTAGCTGGCGCCAATTAGGCAAAGATTTGATCATTATGCGTAGTGTAGCATCTCAGAGTTGTGAACTAGAGCTTCACGTAAACTTTGAAGTTTGAAGATTAAGAATGCATATATATTTAATTAGGGTGATTATATGATACACCGGCGGTGTAAATTTTGGACTCCACAAGCGGCTTGTGGAGTTGACACATGTCCCTTTTTTGAATTAATTAAGTTTTAAATATTTCAATCTAGTCCCTAAGGGACACATGTCACCCTTTAGGACCCGCTTGTGTAATTTTCTAAACTCCACCGCCGGTGTATTGTATAATTTGCCATTTAATTAATAAAATTTGTCAGTCCTTAATCCTTATCAGTAAATTGATTAAACAATTTATCAAATTTAATACTATAAATCGGTACAATATTAGGAAACCGAACAAAATTTCTCACGAAAACTTTTAAACAGTATAATAACTATGATTAATTGTGATTCATTAAACTAAAAAAAAATTGTGATTCATTGATAGTAATTTTTTTTGGTGAAAAAAAAATTTAGGAGCAGGGTGGCTATCCATTTCCAAGATCAGGGAAAACCGTCGACTCATTTTTGGGATTTACGGACCCATTGGACTTGTCGGGCTTTTCGAAATTTACAGATTGCCTACCAAATGGGATGTCGGGCTTTTCGAAATTTACAGATTGCCTACCAAATGGGAGACTGCGGTCAGCGGGATTCGAACTTAGATGGGCAAAAAGTCAGAACCTTAACCACTTGTGCCAACTGTAATTCCATTTAATAGAAAGAGTGAAAAAACAGATTAAGCCCATATAATTATTATAGAAAGTAAAAATATATAGCTAGAAGCATGATTTTTACAGGCCCAATTAAGTATCTTTATAGGCCCAACAAGTCCATTCCCTTTACTTCAACGGACAAAGGTCCGTATATGCTACGAGAAATTCCATTTTTGTAAACCATACTTATCGTCTACCAAACAGTTCTATTTCTTCTTTCTTCCGTACAAGTCGCGGATTTCCCTCCCGCCATCCTCTAATAAAACGTTTCAACGGAAATTCTTTGATTCTTTTTTGATTTTTTGTTACCTTCCGAGTAAAATTGAGGATTTCGTGAACAAAAATTATGCTCCGTCACTGTTTAAGAACTCGTCGGCGTTGCTATTTTCTTTATCGGCGACAGATTTCCTCCTCCTCGCAGAACCCCGTCGATTCCTCTACCAATCTCAACCAACCCCACCTCGTTCCTTCCCAATCATCGCAACCGCCAACGCCACCGCAAAATTCTGAAACTCGTCTTTCGACTCGCCCTTCCGCCTCTGTTTCTCGAAAATCAGTTTTTGCTCTGTCTGCCACTCTGCTCTCGGCTGTCCTCGCTTCGGTCGCTATCTTCTCCGTAAATAGAGGGAACAAATCCTCCGACACTAACCCTAACCGTCAATATAGCCCTCTTTACGACTCAATCGAGCATACGATCCACAAAACAAATGAGTCCTTCAAGAGGATCGTCCACCACGCGAAACAAACTAGCGTCGCGGCCACCGTGTTGTGGCAGTCGCTGAGCTCGGTGATGTCGTCCGCCAACCACGAGGTTCGGGCAGGGTTCGAGGTACGTGTTGCGGCCTTGCTTGCTGACATTGTCGCAGCCAATGCGGGCCGCAGGGCGGCGATTGTGAGCGCCGGTGGTGGTGCTGTGGTTGATTGGCTGCTGGATACGGTGTCTGTAGCCAAAAGTGATGGTTGCGGGACCCAGGCTGAGGCGGCGAGGGCATTGGCTTATCTAATAGCCGATCCCGACGTGCGCAAAGACGTGCTTGGAAGACCACGCGCCGTTCCCAATTTGTTGAGGTTCATTTTTTCATGTCAACCTCAAAATAAATCCAAAAGGGTAAGTTTTCATTTCTTTAGTACGCTGATTATGGAAAGTTTAAAATTTTGCACCTGAATTTTGTTGGTGCTTCTAAGTTTTTTGTTTTACCATTGATAAATAGCTTTTCTGTGGGAGCAGCATTCGAGACGTAGTTCATTCGATAATTCTGATTCTTTGAAAGGTAGGAGCATGCTTGTGGCTGCTATTATGGATATTGTTACATCCAATTGTGAGAGTGTAGAAAAGGCCTCTTTTAAGCCTTCCTTACCGGGAAATGCGGAAATGAGAGATATTGCTGCAGCCATTCAAGTTATTGAGGAAGGTGGCATGCATTTAGATGACGGAGATAGAAATGACGATGATGATGATGGTGGTGGAAGAGGTATGAAAGGGATTGGGATTAAAATTCTTGAAGGAACCACTGTTTTGGGGTTGTCAAGAACAAGTGAGCTTATGAACTTAGATCGTTCAGATGATGCCCCTGTGGAATCAGATAGGGGTACTCCGAAAACACTTGCTTTGTTGAATAAGCATGATAGTTCTGATGGACAAGCCAGTTTGTCTGCTGCCGTTGTTCCCGGTCTTTGGGATGATTTGCATTGCCAGCATGTTGCTGTGCCATTTGCTGCATGGGCGTTAGCCAACTGGGCAATGGCTTCAGAGATCAATAGAGCTCATATTGAAGAACTGGACCAAGATGGACAAGCTGTCATGACTGCTTTACTAGCACCTGAGAGATCCGTGAAATGGCATGGGAGTTTGGTGGCTCGGTTGTTGTTGGAAGATCGTAATCTTCCTCTAAATGACTCTGTCTCTGATTGGGCTTCCAGTCTTCTTTCGACTGCTTCCCATGGAAGCAAGAACGAGGACATTTCCTTATCTCAAATGGCTTTATCTGCCCTTTTAGTTGCTATTGAAAGGAGCAAGGAAGCGAGGAGGACCGTGATGGAGAAGGGACTTGAGCTGATGAGAGTCACTGCAAAGAGAACAGAAAAGCATCTGCAGGTTCAAGAAGCTCTTGCAAAAGCTTTGGAGTTGCTCTTAACAGAGGACATGCATTTATCTCTTGAAGAAAGTCAAAAATGGTCTGGTATACTGCTTTCTTGGGTTTTCGGAAAATCTTCCTCCAATGCAATCCGAACTTCTGCCATAAGAATTCTTTCTTGCATTCTTGAAGACCAAGGCCCATCTTCCATTCCAATTTCTCAAGGATGGTTAGCTCTTCTGCTAAGTGATATCCTGAGTTCCTGCAAGGCATCATCTGTTAAAGCAGGCAGTCAGCCTAAGAGTGACAAAACAAAGGTTTGAGATTTAACTTTTATTTTCAATCGCTTTTCTGTTAAGTTTATATGCAAATATATTTTACATTTTTACTTATTCTGGAAGTGAAGAATAGAATGTAAGATTTTCAACTTAAAACTACTTTTGAATTTTGCAGACTCAGATCGATCAGTCTAACATTGTTTCAGCTTCACAGACCGCTACTCAGTTAGCAGTTGCTGTTGTTAATCTGGTTGCAAATCAGTTGGGAACAACGACCAATTCTGTTGATACCTTCCCCCTGGCAGATCTTCTTTCTCTAGAACCTTTCGCCGGACCATTTAAAACTTTAAAAAAAGATAACCCTCCTAAGTTTGATGTTGCGGATTCTGCATTGGCAACCCTTAAGGCAATTAAAGCACTGACTGAAATTTGTGCTGAAGATTCTTTATTGCAGGATAACATTGCGGATTTGGGGGTCTTGTGTTTGCTAAGACGGTTTTTGTTGCGTGATGATTATGAGAAACTGGCTGCAAGAGAGGCTTATGCTGCATCTAGAGCCCCCGAATCACAAGAAAGGGGTTCAAGTAATGGTGGTGAATCATCTCCTTCAAATACAAACGATCCATCTAGTGTCCGAGTCCCACCTACCGCTCACATTCGAAGGCATGCAGCTCGACTGTTAACCATTCTTTCGCTCCTTCCTAAAGTGCAGAAAGTCATTGCAGCTGATGAAACTTGGTGTAAATGGCTTGAGGATTGTGCTAATGGGAAAATTTCAGGCATCAGTGACCTTAAGACAAGAAGTTATGCGAGGGCCACTCTGTTAAATGTAATTTGCAATCAGCAAATTCATATTGACTCAGTAAATAGTGTTCCTGAGACTAGAAGCAGAGATGGAACAAGTATGTGCCCACTTTATGATGACATGATATTCTTAATTAACCCTGAACTGCCCCATTGGAAGTGTCCTGGAAAAGACCAGTCCACTTCTCGGAAAGATGAGTCTCTTTCGAGTGAGGTTGATTCCATGAACAGTGATGATTCACCTGTAACCCAAGTTTCAGACGGTGAATCATCCAGTTCTTCCAATGTATCTAATAACAATTCGGAATCAGGGATTCCTCAAATGGATATTGTCTTTGTACATGGGCTGCGTGGTGGACCTTATAAAACTTGGCGCATAGCTGAAGATAAAACCTCAACTAAGTCTGGCTTGGTTGAAAAAATTGATGAAGAAGCAGGGAAGCTTGGAACATTTTGGCCAGGTGAATGGCTTTCAGCTGATTTTCCTCCAGCTCGCTTGTTTTCCCTAAAGTACAAGGTTTGTTTTAGTTTGATGGTACTTTTTGGATGAATTACTAGGAGTTATAGTATCTTAGTTATAGCAACTTTAACGGTTTACTGAGTTGTTTCTGACACCTCAAGGTTTATCTTCTTGTTTGTTTAATACAGACAAATCTAACACAGTGGTCTGGAGCTTCCTTGCCTCTTCAGGTTTGCTGTTTTTGGTTTATTTATTATTTTGTCGGTTTTAATATGCTTTATTTTCTGCACTTTTGGTTATGAATGACCTGAGAAATTAAATTATAAAACAGTTAGATTTATAACTCATTGGGTCTCATTCAAGATTCTTCATATGATTTTTAAATTAACCCTTTTAAATTTTAAAACACTTATGCTTCCATATTTATAACAATATTTATATTTTGTGTTTGCAATTCTTCAAACTTGTTACGGTCACACTCATTTTCCATTTCTGTTAAACATTATTCATGAATACTTATCTAATTTTGGCCTCCAGGAAGTAAGCTCCATATTGTTAAAGAAGCTTGTTGCTGCAGGCATTGGGAATCGGCCTGTTGTGTTTGTGACCCACAGGTTAATTGGTTCAACTCTTTCCTTTGTTTTTTTTTTTGGGTCAGGTGAAGGATGTTTAATGTTAATCCTTGTGTTGGAACATACAAGTTTCAAATTTGTTTCTCTTGGATCAGAGTGTCTTTAAATGGTTTTCCATTATCATTATGTTTTAGTTCATTGCATGACTTTCCTTTTGTAGCATGGGAGGTCTGGTGGTGAAGCAGATACTACATAAAGCAAAGGCTGAAAATATGGACAACCTTGTGAACAACACCATTGGAGTTGTAAGTGCTCAAATATTAGATACTTGCAATTTCCATTATTATATTCCAATCAATAGTGCCCTTTCCGTTTTCAAAATAATGGAACCTTGAGGCATGATGTTAATGTGTTTGAATAAACTTGATCTGTTGATATGATTTCAGGTGTTCTACAGCTGCCCTCATTTTGGCAGCAAGCTTGCCGATATGCCCTGGCGAATGGGCCTTGTGTTACGTCCGGCTCCAACTGTTAGTATACCATCAACTATGTATCGACTTACTTTTTTTAATTAGAACATAACTGTTGTTTCTATATATTTGGACTGTTATGGTTTCGATTCACGATCTGATTTTGATTTTTTTAACTGGTTTTTCTTACATAGATAGGGGAATTGAGAAGTGGTTCTCCACGACTTGTGCAACTTAATGACTTTCTTCGTCAACTTCATAAGAAACGGATGCTTGAAGTCCTTAGTTTCTGTGAGGTAACATCCCTAAGTATAAAATTTTGCATCATTGTGTGTGCTACTTTCTCACCTTGTAAGCTTGATATGAGCTTCCAACTTGTTATTTTTGCAGACTAAGGTGACTCCAATTGTTGAAGGTTATGGAGGATGGGCCTTCCGTATGGAAATTGTGCCAATTGAATCTGCCTATCCTGGATTTGGTGAACTTGTTGTAAGTGCTATCTTTGGACTCTGATAATTATATATTCACAAATGATAGAGCATTTGTATCATTTGAATGAAAATGATAACTAAAATATGGTATCTATAAATCAAAATGCTTTAACCTTATCGGTATAATTACAAATTTGCAATGATTGTCCAAGTGTTTAAAGTATCCAAGAGTTAATTCTTCTTTCAACTGTGAAACAGGTGTTAGAGTCAACAGATCATATAAACTCATGCAAACCACTTAGCCGCACTGATCCTTCATACACAGAAGCATTACAATTCTTGCGTAAACTTAAAGCTCAGTATACGTGAAGAGTTTGGTCTTGGTCTCGGCATCACTTCTTCGTTTTCTTTGATTTGACACTCAACACTGATCTGAGAAGTTGAATTCAGCATTTTGATTGATTCTTTATTGGAAGCTGGTGGAATTAGAATTTGGCACTCTGATCAACTGATCAGATTAATACCTATAGGAAGTTTTTTTTAGGCCAGATACCAATAGGAAGTTAGAACCCCCATTTCTATACCGTCATCAGTCAAACATCTTACAGCTTCTTCCTGTACATTTTCCCTTTCTTTCCTTAGTAGACTGTACATCAGTTTTTTTGTCCTTTGTATATCTTTAGGAAGTAGAAACCCATCAGATGATTGGGTTCGGAAAATGCTGTATATACACACTGCAAATAATAGAAAATATATATAAGGATTAACACAATGTTATAAATCCGTGTTGCTGTTTCACTTTTGTATTATTTCATTTTGTTCTTATATAAGTTCTTATTCACTTTCAAAAATTATTACTGACAAAGTGTAACTTGTGTTATTATTATTATTATATTTTGGATAAATAACTTGTGATTTTTTTTTTATTTGGTGAAAGATAAATAACTTGTGTTGTTATCCTGTGAGTAAATCATAGAAGTAGAGGGTTGGGCCGCATTACTCTTCACTGAACATTGCTTTGATTTTGGGTTTTTAGCAATAAATTCAATCATCAATTGGCTCCTAAGCCCAGAAAAGCTAACACAAATAAGGGAAGGAAGAGGAAAAGAACTATCAGCTCTCAATAAAAGAGAACCCAGAAAGGAAAAACTGGCCTTTTAACTTTTAAGAGCCCAATAACAGCAAAAAACCTCATCACTTGATCTTGTTGTATTTCTCCGTTCCTAGGGAGAGGGATTTTTGTCTTTGTTCAATCCAAGTTGGGAAGACGCGAAACGATGCAATTGTCTTGCTGTCGTAGCGAACTTCCGATGGACATAGCCTTCCGACAGCCTATCTTCCGTCCAACAGCTTTGATGCATTGCCAAGTTTCATTCCCCTTCTTCCTTAACCTCAACTTAGAACCCAGAAATGTAAGACTACGACACACAATTTTATGCAGCTCTAATTCTTCGACGACGACGACTAATATGTCAGGGCTTCCGTTGAAAAAGAAGAGGAAGAGGTACAGAAAACAGTACCCAGGAGAGAACGAAGGCATTACGGAAGAGATGAGATTCGTTGCTATGAGGCTCCGTAATGTTAACGGTAAAAAGGTCACTTCTAATCCTGACTCTGACACTGAAAGTGAAAATTCCCAAGGAGAAGAAGATGGACAAGGTGATAAAAAATCTATGGAAGAAGGCGGTGATGGAGAGGCAGAGACTTGGAAACCCAGTATGGAAGGGTTCCTTAAGTACTTGGTTGATAGCAAGCTCGTCTTCAGCACTATTGAGCGCATTGTTGATGAATCCAGTGATGTTGCTTGTGAGTCCTTATTCATTTCCATTTCTTCTTCTTTTTTCTTTGTTCAAAAAGGAAATTCCAGAAATTGTTGTTCTTGGCCTTGGGCCTCTGCTGTTTTGACATGCCCTAAAGTTAAAGGAGAGAATTCTGCTCCCTGTTCCGGAACCCAGACATTGAAAGGAAAAAGGAATTTACTTGATTCCAAAAATGTATTCATTTTTGTTCTAGAAGATGACCTTGCTGCTGTGCCCACTGATTTAGAATTTTGAGTAGGTCTGATAGAGTAAAATTTGGGTCTTTGCTTTGTTAATTATGCTACCAGTGCTTGCTATATCTTACCACCTTGTTTTGAATTTGAACTCATAGATGAAGTGTTGCATTTTCTGATGGGTGAATCTTTAGCTGATTGTTACCCAACATAATGATAATCGCACATTAGTATTTACTACAGTATAAGTCTTGCTTCTTGAGTTGGATGAGAAGTTAACCTTGAAATTGCTACAGATGCCTACTTTAGGAGAACTGGATTGGAACGATCACCTGGACTTTCTAAAGACTTGGAATGGTTTAGCCAACAAAATCTTGTAATTCCAGAACCTAGCACTCCAGGAGTTTCTTATGTCACCTATTTGGAGGAACTAGCAGAGAAAAGTGCCCCACTCTTCTTGTCCCATTACTACAATATATACTTTTCACACATAGCTGGCGGACAAGTGATTTCAAGAAAGGTATGCATGAATGGTCATTCTTGCTCATGCTTCAACAAAGTCATGCTGTGTAAACGAGTCAAACCTGCAAACCTTTATATTGTGTTATTTTGATATCTCTTGTTGTGTGTGATTTATATCGTTTCTTCATAAAACAGTAATATGAATGAGAACGCCTCTCTCTGAAAAGTGAAGGCAGAAGAATTTTCATTGTCTGAAATGAGTATGCGAGAGTCAAAAACCATATTTTTCTTACCCATATAGATTTTCCTGAGGCCAAATCATGGTTTTTTTGCTCTAGGTTTCTGAAATGCTCCTTGAAGGAAGGGAGCTGGAGTTCTATAAATGGGAGGGCGATGAACAAGAATTATTGAAAGGTGTACGTGAGAATCTCAATATTCTTGGAGAGGTTTGATGATTCAAATTGCTATTAACAACAGGACTATTGATTTGTTTTCTTTTTCCAGGATTTTTCTCTATGCTTATTCTTTATATTCTGGCTATGCTGTGCAGCACTGGTCTCGTGATGATAGTAACAAATGCTTAAAGGAAGCTGCAAAGTCATTCAAGTTTTTGGGGCAGATAATTCGCTTGATCATCTTATAGACCAGATTGGTTTGCATTACAGCTCTGCTTATCTGTAAGGCTACAACCTTTTCCACCTAATAGCTCTCCCCTACCCCCTTCCTACTGTCCATGATATTGGAAGATCAGCTCAAATCTATTCATATCTCCTGGTAACAAAGCAACAATCCTCTTGCTCAGACTTAAGCTCTGCTTCCAAATCTCATTGTCTTAGCTAAATATCTTCTTGAGGTTTCTTTTCTTTCTGTTCACCAGGTAAGACATTCCAATTGTAGACGTTAACACCACTTTTATGAGTCTTCTATTCACCGAGTTGTCAGTAATCAGGATAGCCAGCATGAGCGACTGGAGTTATATGTCATGTTGAGGAATATCAACGACATGGTAATGTCATAATTTTACTTAGGAAAATAAGCGAAGGAAGCAACTTTTGTCTTTAAGGTTTAAGCCATGTATAAAAGATGGTGGTGGAATTTTCACTGAGATGTTTGAAAGTGAATGACAAGTGTTTAAATGCTAATACGTCGTGGGGTTCAGTTCTCGTGCACATACACATGAAGCCATTAATTCCTCCTAGTGGGTGTAAGTCTGGTATGCAGAAAGTTCTTAAAATGCAGCATGTTAGTAGTCTTTGAAATACAAAAAGAGAGAGCAAGGTGGGAATAGAAACTTGATTGGACGAATATATAATCATTACATTTACAAGTAAATATTAAAGCACCTGGGTTTGTGCGAATCAAGAACTTGCTGTTTCCATCTCCCTCTCTTATTCAATAACTTTTTGACCAACAGAGATGGTAGAAAAAGAATCTTTGGTACCATATTTGTTCATTGATGAATTGCATAGTTCTCTTTACTTTCCCCACTTTCTTCTTCAAGAAAAATAATGCTACTGAACTGGCTAGAACTGTGCATACAAGTAAAGCCCTTTACAGAGTTATAATGATCAGAAATATTATACCATTACTGATCTCGGAGCTTCAAAGCAGAAAATTGTTCTTTTTTCCCCCAATTCTTGCAATTTTCTGTCATTTTCTTAAAGGCAGAGTGCAACAGCCCACAAGATAGAAACAAACATGCATGATCCAAACAAATAATATACTATAGAATTGAAGGTTATAATTTCATTCTCTTATGAAGGGCATTAGCCATTTTTTGTGTTTGGAATTTTGCAAATGACTTTGGCTTATGAGATAATGCTGCCCCGCACCTGTCTGTATAGAAAGGATATAAAAGAGACTGAGAAAACCACTTTAAATAAAGTTACTGATCGAAGCGCATTAACAAAGGCAAGTATAAATAATGAATATAATTGCATATTATACTGTAATAATGCAATGTAGTGTAAAGTACATTTTACAAGTGGGCACATAAATGGTTTCGTTCTGCACGAGGAAGTGCTGACTCACTCAAAGTCTCAAACTGAAACAGAATCTGAGTTTAACTGCTCTCTGTTCTTCTTTTCTAGTACTATTATATTTGTCTCTTTTTGAGTTCTTTCTATGAAACATCGCCTAAAGTTTTGTGCTATATTTATTTAGAGTAAGTTTAAAACTTCAAAGCCTAAAAAAAGGGGACGGTTGATGCCTTATTTCTTACTCTTCACTTTCTTCCTTCTTTCTGAGGATGGTGTAAGACACATTTAAGCCTTCTCAAACTGGAATAAATCTGGGGTTTTTTTTTTTAACATTTTTTATAGGGTTTTTGGGGTTTTATTAATGTTGTTGTAACTGTCTTAGCACGTGTTACATGGTTTATTCTCTAACACAAACCCATTGTCTTACTTACAAATTACAATAAATATGTATGCATGCTTTTTGACCTGATATTTTCCTCTTCTGACCATTTCTTTTGCCTTGTTTTACTCAAAATCTACTAACTCAAAGGAATCCAAAATGAATTCCCTCTTTTAAGTTTTAACTTCAGCTTATATTTTTTAGTTTTACTTTAATTTTTAATGGAATCCTTTCATGGAAGCCTCAGTAAGTCCCTACGTCCAACCTTGACTGGTTATTTTTTTACCTTTTACTGCATTTTTTTTTGGGTTCGAGTTCTTGTTCTTCTAGTTCATGAATCATAACACAAGGGTAACATTTGAAATACAGGAAGAGGGTACGAAGTTCTTAAAGATTCCTAAGAAATCGCCATTAATATTAACAATGGTGGTCTTGTTTTTCCTCATGGCTTCTGGAGTTTATATATGCACAATCTGGTTAAAGCAACTAAGCATTCAAACAAATGCCAGACCTATACAGATCAAAGTAATTCACCAACGGCAACAACAATGTCAAGCACCAGAAATTGAACAATGGGAAGAAGCTCCTTTTTTACATTTCCCAAATCCCAAAACATTTAGCAGGTAACCAAGAACATAATAATCTTCTTAGATTATTTTTCATGCAATTTTCAATCTGTTTTTGAACAAAGAAGCCTTGTTTATTATGCAGGGAAGAATGTGAGTGCAATCCAGTAAGATGCTTTGCCATTTTGTCAATGCAAAGATCAGGCAGTGGTTGGTTTGAGACATTGTTAAATAGTCATATAAATGTTAGCTCAAATGGAGAAATTTTTTCAGTCATTAATAATAGGAGAAACAACATTTCTTCAATTTTGAAGACAATGGATAGAGTTTATAATCTTGACTGGTTCACCAGCGCCTCCAAGAATGAATGCTCAGCTGCAGTTGGCTTCAAATGGATGCTTAATCAGGCTAGTAAGAGTACTTTGACACAAACACAATTTAGATTCTCAAATTCTAAGATTGGAAAGTGATAATTTTCTTGTTTCTTCTTTACAGGGTTTGATGGAGCATCACCAAGAAATTGTTAAGTACTTTAAGAAAAATGGGGTTTCTGCAATTTTTCTATTTAGAAGGAATTTGCTTCGGAGAATGATATCTGTGCTTGCAAATTCTTATGATAAAGATGCTAAGTTATTGAATGGAACCCATAAATCTCATGTTCATTCATCAGCCGAGGTTTCCTTTTAACTCACTTGCATTTCTTAGTTTTCTACCATTTATAGTAACTAATGGTTGGCTAATAATTAATGAACAATTGCAGGCTCAGATTCTTGCAAAATTCAAACCAACTATAATTACCAGGCAATTGATTCCCGAGTTGAAGCAAGCAGAAGAATCAATTGCCAAGGCTGTTGAGTATTTCAACAGCACTCGCCACATAGTTCTTTATTATGAGGACCTTGTTAAAAATCCCAAGGTAAATCTTAGGTAATTTTCAGCTATAAACTTGAAACATTTAAGTTTTCTTTACAGACTCAATAATTTAAGTTGTTTGTGAAATACAGAAACTCAGAGACGTTCAAGAGTTCCTAGGATTGCCTTACAGAGAGCTCACTAGCCGTCAAGTTAAAATACACAGGGCGCCATTGTCAGAGCAAGTAGCAAATTGGGATGATGTTGAGAAAGCAGTCAAAAATTCTTCATACCAAAGCTTCCTTCATTCAGATTATAAGATGTAGTTAAACACTCTTTGATTGAATGCAACTACATTTCCCTTTTTGATTCTGGAAATCTTCCCTTAACAACTCTTGTTACTGATACAACTTCCCCTTCTTTAGCCATTCTTTTTTGTTCTTTTAAGTGCTTGAAGCAAACTGAATACCAATTCCAAACACATTGCGTGGATGAAAGAATGCTTGTTCTCAGAAATCTGGACTTTCATTTTAGATTTCATGGGTTTTGAGATTAAATAAAGGGGGGGAAATTAAAAGAAGAAGAAGAAGATGCAAAGTTGAGACGCAAATCAGTTGAATATGGAACTAACTTTTTTCTCTTTTTCCTTTTCTTCCTTTTTACTACTTTCTTCATTGCTTCCTAATTAATGTAAGAATTACAATGATGTTACAAACAGGATCAGTGATTTACTGACCCATTACTAGTTACAGCCCCGTTACTAGATAAAGATTCGGGCTCTGTTTTTCTAATAACAAAATGGTCAACAACCCTGACAGTATTCAGCGGATCCTGCTGGCCTGCTGATGCGCTCCATTTGCTAGGATATTTTCTCCGATGGCTCAACTGTTGTGGATGTTTGGGCTCCCCATCCCAGTCGGGATCCAACTTCCATTCCTTAGGAACCTGCGCATGTCAAATGGAAGAGTTTATCTCACAAATGTCTATATCCCAAGCTTCCTTAACAGAAGAAAGGTGTTTTACCATACAAATATTAGGTTCCAAACCTATTTGAGCAGAAAAAATTTCAAGAGAAAATGGGCAAAAAGAGAACCTGAGATAAGTTAAAATCATTCATTGTCCCTATCGAGTATTGCCTCTTTATATGATAAAAATAGAAGTGGACTCTCACATTGTCCATAATACAAGTAAACTGACAATTATCATACCATAGTATTAGTTAGCTGTAGCGACACCAATGGCATTGCTAAGACCTAACTATAACACCCATAGTTCCATGGCCTAGTGATACCAGTACAAGCGCTTGCTAAATCCATAGGAATGAGTTTTTTCTTAAGTTGTGAGTTCATAACTAAAAGGATGTCATGGCAGGAATGATCCATGAGGTAATGGTATGTCTTAACATAAAAGGACAAACCGACAAATTCAGATGGTGAAGGGAAACCCAAATAAGAACACATAAGCAAGTGAATAATAATTGATTTATTACCTTATCGACTGCAAGAGTGAAAACTTCAAGATCACCATCACTAGTAATGTGGAATCGTGTAAATGACTTGTAATTAGCAATTCTAAGAGAGGAGAAGGCCTCATCGAAGTGTAAGTGAAGCCAATTAATGCAGACATATAAATAGCTTCCAAACACCAATGAAACCACGGGGGTCGAGAAAACCCAGAAGTACAGGAAGACTGAAGCATAATAGATGACAGCTCCTCCTCGGGATAGTGACTCCATTCCCTCCTTACAAATATTACTCCGAGTGACGGCCATAACCTAGCAATGTTTCCTTCATCAATATAGTTAACGAGTAAAAGCATTAAAAGTATCATAAATCAAAAAATGAGAGGTTTCTCACCTCTGGAACATCAAAAGCAGACATGAGATACTTAATACATGCAGGATACAGGCCAAATGTCCATTGCTCTATACGAGCTCGAAGACCAGTAGGATCCGGGAAATGCTCACTTTCCACTGATCGGTACCACTGGTACAAAGAGTGATAACCTGAACAAAGAAATTAATTATCATCACTTTCTACTAAAACACCACATAAATCCAGTCATCACCAAAGTATCATAAACTACTTTTATGTCTATTGGGTTTTGCTAAGTTCTTTAATTTGTTGGTTTAGCAAAATGAAAAAGACTAAGGTAGTACGTGTAGATCCAACATCCAAATACTGCGAAAAAAGTGAAGAACTAGCATGTATATTGAAATATCATTGATAATTTTAAATCTTGTTGAAAATATTAAAAATGACAAGAAAACAGTGAAGTATCCTCTTCTTAATGGCTTCACTGCCAAAGGTATACCTTCATTGAGCTTCAAACAAATGTAAATTGCTTGGAGCAGATAAAATAATAAAACAAGTAGAGTTCAGATGTTCACAGCAACAATATTAACGACTTATCATTGCAGAAAAGATAATTAGAATGTAACTCACCCGAAGTTGCTAGTAGTTTATGCCGTACACATGTCTCTAGACCTAGTTCCAAGAGTAGCATAAGAATAAGGGCTGACGATAGATGTGCCAAAAGATGAAGAATTCCAATTATTGTCCGTTTCTTCAATGATAATTTTGAAGGAACGAATGAAAATGCTGCAATCAGCAATAGCACTACACCAGCCAATGATACAAAAGAATGTTCAAGAACGTATATAAAAGCATCCCATACTGTGCCAAAAAAACTCCTCAGATGACCAGAAAATGAATCCTCTTGCAATATGTGATCAAGCTTACACTGAAAGAAGAGGAAAATAGATCAGTAACTTTCGTAAAATATAACATGTAAGCTTTCCAATTCATAAAGAAACAGGGACAGAGAAGCAGATCCTAATAATCAGGTCAATTTAAGTCTGGTGACAGTTGAATTAATAGTAACCAAGTCAAATGTAGCCAACTTCAAAGAATTTCAAAGGAAGTTACCTGTGGAAACATAGAAAATACCAATATAAAGTATATAATGCCACCAATAAAATCAAACTGCCAGTTCTTCTTCCGAAACTTTAAAATATTTCCCAAAGCAATCTGCATCAAATAACAACCCCAATTTGAATATGGACCCCAAGAAAACAAAGGAAACTACGAAATACTGAAGAAAGAAAAGCATCGAAGAGTACCCTGCTTGAATCATCAAAAGAAGGATATGCCGCTTTACACTCATATGTGTTTCCATAAAATTTGTTAAAATTACTAAACACATGTGTTGGGTGTAAAAATGCCCCTCCACACCCATTCACAAGAAGATGCTGCACATGAGCCGGACCTTCTGATGGAACACTTGAATGACGCATATAATGATGCAAGTCCCCAGCAAGTCGAAGTTTACACCTGCCCTTTAAGTAATCACGTATCAGGTGTGAAACATTCTCTCCGGAAACACTATTCCAGTACCAATCAAGTAGCCAGTGCGGTTCATGGGTCATAATTATTACAGAATCATTTTCTCCAACCTGAAAAGGAACATGGAGAGATAAAACATTGTCAACCAAAATAAAGTTTTGGTTTGGACAGACAATATAAAAGATAAGCAAAGAAAGCTAAACCTAGGAACAGCCAATAGTCTATGGTGTAATAGGTTGTGTTTGTCTACATCTTATATGTGCAAATGCTATATCAGTTGGTGATAATACCAGATTGAAATCATTTTGAGCAAACATCTTAAGGTATTCACTAGTATTGAGCAACCAAACGGTGTAATCAATTCACTCTATTTAATCTGAATTACTAAATATGTCCAATAAGGCATGCATCAGGCATCAAATATCGCATACATGACTTGAGAAACGCATATCAATGTTATAGCAACCATAAATTCTCTACAAAATATTAATACAATAACAGTTGTTATGGATCATAAAATAAGAAGAGAATCTTGCAATCCCCTCCTGACATAGGTATATTTCTCATCATAAACAAATCAAAATGTACCATGGTATCAAACTACCAAAAAGGACAGAACTTAGCAGTAAACAATACCTTGTTCTTTATTATATCAGAAAAGAACTTGAATTGGTACACATCAATGTCAGCATGGAGGGACAAATCAAGACCAAATACCCACCATCTTTTTGGGAGCTGCAAAGCAAAATAACTCTTCTTCTGAGGCATAAACCACCCACCCAACCAGCTCTTGTGGCATATATACCTCATAAACGTATTAAGTCCATCGAACCAATCTGTAGATTTAAACATAATGCCACCAAACATGGTTAGATTTATATTTATAAATAGCAATAATACTAAAGACCTCTCTATTAACCAAAAAAAAAATTCTAAGCATGTAGTAATTATTCAGGAAAAAGGAAATCAAAGCGATATATACTTTAAAAACAACAATACAGTTTCCTCTGAACTATTCTCTCATACCGAAAAATGGACTACTGTAAAATTTGGGCTAAAAGGTTAAAGCATACCATGATTTCCAGGAATAAGAAAACACTGTGGTCCACTGTATTCCTTGAGTTCAGATACCCCATCTGGCAACTCAGGCTTATTTGCAGCTATGTGCTCCGGTTTGTACCAAGGTGGAGGCTGAAGAGCATATTCAAAAGGACAGAAGAGACGCCTTTCATAAGTGAATGTTGATGGATTAGGATACCTATCACATAAACCACAAGTTATGACTAATAATCCATCAATATGCCAAATAATCAACCTAACATTCAAACAGCCATATAGAGGCTCTAGCTCCATGAATAACAAACTGTCAAATATAACAATTTTGATTTTATCAAAGTCAAACTACAAAATGGACCCAAGACTAAAGTACCAACTTACGCAAGATCTCCTCCAATAAGTAGTAGGTCCCCGCGTGGAAGTGTAAGAACAGAATCATCTCTAGCGAGCCGAATGGAAGGTTGAGCAAGCAGCCGAGCCACAGTATATGATGAGTTTCCCCCATCACCAGTATCAGCCATGAAATCAAACCAAAAATCTTGCTTTTCACTCAAATGATCATAAAAAAGATCATCTTGTTTAGCTCCTTCCTGAACCCTGCTCATTGCTGCCTGATGAAGGCAAGAAAAAAAGAGTAAAGAGAGAGAAAGTCACTCCTTAATGGAATATATATACTATATATAATTTTCAACACCTAGCAACTTTACTAAAGACCCAAATCAACTTTTGATGAGGGTCGAGATAACTACTCTATTTTTGTGTTTTCTCCCATGTGTCTAAGAGTTGTAACAGGCCTATTTTTAAGCCAGATTCAGTAGGCCTCTTTACATGTAAACCCAGGTTCAAATTAAAAGAAAAAAAAAAGCCTGCAGCGCAAGCACAGGCTAACACACTTGTATATCAGAAACTTTAAGATTATAACAGGAACTTTCTAACACAAAAGAATCTGTTAATGCACATGAAATCAAATTTCAGAACAATACCTGCATCATGCGCATGTCAAACCGGCCAACAAACACAGTTACTGATACCAGGAGGTCAAAAACAGTTTTGAATAAGTCAGCTGACGTTCTGCAAATTTTGGCATAAGCATAGTAAGGGAGTTTGAAATCTTTTCAGTCCTATCACATGGTGAGGTAGAAAACATAAGGAAGCAAAAAGCAAAAGGCAACAAAATAATAAACATTTACCCTGAATACCAAGGAACCATGTCTAAGAAATCTGGTTTCATTTGAGTCTTTTTCAGCTTCTCATATTCTTCAACGGGCAAAGGGTGAGTAAGAGCCCACCTGAATTTGAGGTAGAAAGCGCAGCAAACAATTATGATTAAGTTTAATGAGTAAGAATCAAGGCATGTCAAAGCAAGGTAGTTCAATCTATAAAAGATAACAATCTTAGACCAAGAAACTGATAAGACTCATCAAGAGAATGGATAAACAAGACACTGAAATCATTATCAACAGAAAACTCCCGCAATTCAAATGAATCTTAATGCAATGATACAGCAATCAGAACAGTGGTCCCATGCAAGATGTTGTACATTTCTCATTCAAGCATGTAACAAACACCAAATTTAAACACAATATAAAACAAGCCAAATGCCGCTACTCACCCTGTTGACCTTTGCACCACATAATTGGCAATGTAAAGACCAATAAATGTAGCCCATAGTGAGTATATGGGAGAAATTTCATCTGAGGAACCTGGACACGAACCACTGCAAGCTAACTGCAAATAAGGTAAGAGAAAAATATACATTAACAATTAAAACAACAAAATCCCATCCCCCCGCCCCCAAACCCAAAAAAAAAAAAGAATAATTCTCGTATGAGGATAGAACCGATATAAGAGCTTATTGTGGACCAGAGACTTACCTCACCATAAATGACCCACTTTGATAATAGAGGGTAGTCACTTGCAGAGCCAACTGGAGCAAACCAAGATGAGCAGACCTGGTCTTTCAACTCATTCATACGAAGAAATTTTGCTAGCAATGTGTTTCTCTCTTGTTTCTTCCAAAGAGAAAGCCAATTAAAAGTTTTTCGTTCAAGAGGTCTCTGCCTTAACATAGCACGGTTGCCACAATGACTATAAAATACACAGCAGGCAATACTAATAACCTACAAGGTCAAGAGAAGAAAATAACAGTAAGGACCAGCATCTAACATAAATGCAAAAGCTGCAGTGTAAGGAAGAACCATCCATTGCATCGCTAAAACTTACAGCACAATTCTGGAGAATGGTCAAGAGTTCTGGCCTCCTTCCAGCCACACGAGAAATAAGACCAAGATACCACAAGCCAAGGAATATAATGTGGAAGACAAGGAGAAAGAGAATAGAAGAGATATATATTGACAAAAATAGAGACAAATTCATCCTCATGTCTACTCCCATTGACTGAAAACTAGGAAGATGATACAGAGCTGCAACTAAAATCCATGCTATGTACCTGAAAATTTTGTTTTATAACGTCACAGCCATGTAGCTTGCTACTATATAAGAACAACTTTATCTTATAGAATTCAGAAATGATTAATAAGGGCATTAGAATAGAAGACTAACCATCGACTGAAATTTGAATAACTTGGTTTAATAGTCTTCCCTATAAATGGAGATGAAAAGAAATAAAAGAATCCAAGCAGACAAGCATACATAGACCACCATTTGATGTTATTATCCAACTTTTCTACCAAAGTATGCATGTTATCTGATGAAATAAAGAATAGACAACCCACAACTACAGCAATTATGGCATGGCGCGAGTGCTCATGCGGATAAGGGTATGTATCAGTTAAAATCGTCCGAACCCTGTCCATTCTGAGAGTAGGTAATAATCCAGCTGAATGTTTATCTGATCCCATTGCTAAAAAACAAAAATCTTGTGCTAGTTCCTCCTATTTAACTATAATCAATGTCTCAAAAATCACCCCCACACTTCACCAGCATGAAAAGGCCAAAACCACAGGAAGGACCAGCTGCAAGTTCCTGATAACAAAACTGAATAACATTAAACTCAAAGAAAAGACATAAAACCTAGTAATTTCTAAATAATAATACATGACAAAACTGGATAGCTTATCAGATTCTAATCAGCATTATCAATTTCCAAAGTAATGAATAGTCCAATAACATCAAGTGAACCATTGCCATCAAGAGAAAGCTATAACAGTAACAAGACCAATCACGCAAAAACCACATTAATTCAAAGTTAAACCGTAAACTGCTAACTCATCATTAATTAATGTAAACATACAAACAACAATAATTAAAATTTACTTGTTTAATTATACCCTTTTGCTCCTCAGCAATCAAACAGAGCACTATAATTTGCTTTAAATTGTATTTAAAAAGAGCTATAAAGAACATAACCGCCTCAAACAGAAACTTAATTATTACAAAATTTTAAAAAACAACAAAATAATGGAAATCAAAACAAGTACCGGAATCATCGGAAAACAATCAGGAAATAATAACAAAAACAGCCAACAGCCAACAGCTTCAAATAATTCGAAAAACAAACGAAAAATGTTGAAGATAGAGAAAAAGAAGAGTACCTGAAGAGAGAGAGAGAGAGAGAGAGAGGGAAAGCGTGCATGTGGAAGCAAATAAAAGGGAAAGGTGTGGGGGTGGAGAGGGATATATAAGGTTTTTGCAGAAATTTCAATTAAATAAAAACTATGGCATCTCAGAATGTCTGGGTCGAACATAACAACGGCATATTCTCTTTCACATCTCCCATAGGCTTATATTACTTGCAGAGGTTTCCATTTTTTTTTTCTTTTTCCTTTTTATTCTTAAAATAAAAATAAAAATAAAATAAAATCCTTAATTAAAAAGAAATTGACTTTTGTTCTTTTACGACTCGCAAACAAATTAATAGATTTGGGTTCAAAAAAGATAAATAAAATTACCCTTTTTATTTATTTAAAAATTAAATCGCAGTTGAAAATTATTTTGAAGCCACGTTTTCGGGATATTATGGACCGTTGGATGTGAGGACATTATAGTGGCGGGGAGTTGCGTGATGGTTAAGGAGAGTGGAAAATGAGACACGTGGATATTGTGGAAGGCGAGGTTGTTTCTTGGAATGATGTTTGTCAAATTTTGTGGAATGTTAAATGTTGTAAATATGACCGGTGGTGATGTAAAGAAGAGGATCCATGTCTTCTGTGACTGTCCCTCATTTTGTTTGGTTTGGAATTTGGATTTGGATTGGGCCAACTATATTCTCATCTGTTTCTTTTTTCTTCCCTTTTCTGGCTGACTCGATTTCCTTTGTTTCTTTCTTTTGGACTTTGGATTTTGGGAGAGACGCTTCTTTTTTCTTTTTTCTCTTTAACGTTTATTTTTTTTTATATACATAAATTTTTTTTTTGACGTTTTAGTTTGGCAAAGGCAAATGATAGGAACAAATTTGATTTGATGACTTGGAGGTGGTGGAGTGAGATTGAGTGATAACGATAAAAAGAAAGAAAAGTGTGGCTCAGCTCACCAACAAGTTGTCATGTGGAGTAGTTTTTTCATTTCTCTTGATATAAAAAATTGGAAAATAATTTGATTAGTAATAATAATAAATAATAATTAGTAGTATATTCTAATTTTTTTCTTCCTAGTTATATATATATATATATATATATGTCTTTCTTGGTAGCTTATCCAAATTATAGTATTTACTATTTATTTTCTATTGTTTATCCTTCACCATTTATATTACTCTCTACCAATGTGGAACCTTTCCAACCACTTTTTTAAAAATAATGATTCCAATTTCCAACGACAAATAAGCAAAGATAGCATGCGGTCCAAGTTTGTGACATTAATGAACCAATACGTATTAGTTATGGAGCCATGGCATGAATTTTACGAATGTTTGGAATGTCAAAATCTTGATAATTAATTTGACAACATCTACACCAAATATATGTCATGTCATCATTGAATAACTAACAAAGTTGTGTTCTCCATAATTCAGCCCCATAATGTATAAAAAGATTAAAAACAATAATCAATTTTGATTTTGTTTATATTTGTGTTCATTTCCAACTATTCTACTCATAATATGACATAAATCTCATTTATTTATAACCTTTTACATGTGCTCGTTTTTTCTGGGTGTTTGTGCCCCTCAAAGTATACTAAATAAATAAATGAAAGAAAAAGAATTAAGTGAGTAACAAACAACTTTTCCTATGCCGGTGGTTCGCTTTTAGGCAGTGAGAGGGAGAGAGGTCACTCTCATTGTCTTGATTCAGAAAATCTCGTTTTCTGTTAGCACAGGCCAATTTACGAAACGTATGGTAAATGAAATAGACAGTGGCCGCACGAGTTCCTCAAGGCCGGTGCCGACTACGGATGCCATCCACAAGATTACCCAATAAGCTGAGCTCTAATATTTTAGGCCCATTCGTCAGCAGCCATTCTAATACATTTTTTAATGAGAAATTTTTATCAATACAACTTTTTATACTTCAAGCCCATGTTTAGCCCGCCTTTTCCAGAGTGTCATATCGGCCTGTTATAATTCAAATGGAAGGTACATCGGCTTTGGCCCAACAAAGTAATAGGGCTATGCTCATTTGCAGGGCCATCTCTTAATTCTTTTCTTGTTTAGCTTGAGCTAATTAGCATTTCCTTCAATGGTGATAGCTTGTCCCATGTGTTGGAAAATAGTGTTTAAAACAAACAAGTAACAAGTTCAACATCTTTTAAGTTCTCGAGTTCGAATATTGTGAATAAAGAAAATAGATTCTGAGAGAGTTTTCTTCGAATTGAGGTCCGACGTAATTCGACTTCGAATTAATCAGAGTTCAATGTGACTACCGGATACCGAAAGGTTTATATAAAAAGAGAACGGCGTGAGAGATCACTTCTTAAAGGGTTTTTATTTATTTTATAATGCACAACAGTCACAACAGTCACATATTGATCTCTAACCATAAACCGCGAAAATGATTAGTAATATAATTATCATAAATCACAATGTAGAAGATATTTATATAGTTGAGTAACTAGTATGTTCTTTTGTAAAGACATGCTCTAAATGAATACGTATTTTCAATAGATATCTCAAATAATGAACAAATGTCTTTTCATAACCATCAATATTTTAAACACACCAACACCATTAGTTGAATAAGGTTGTTTGTTTGTCTGCTAATTGCTCCAAGTTTGACATGATAAGTAAGGATTAAGGAAGGAAGTTTAAGTACTTAAGGTAAGTAATCACTGCTTTATTGTTTTTTCTGTCAATTAATAATAATTACAAACCCACATTCATTCCCCATGATGAACTGTCCACTAGATATATATGCTTAAGAAACCCTTTTCCTTCCAAGTAGCATAACCATCAAATCCTACTTCAAAGATTCCTAAATTCCTTTGACTTGTAGGATTCTGCAAATGTTCAATGGCTAGGATTTGACGGCTAAGGAAAAAGATTCCTTTCCTCTGCTCCCAACCAAAGTCTGAAAGTCTTAGTCTACTACTATAGTTCTAGAATCTAGACTACTATTTCTATATAGTTTCTAGATAATTGCTCAAATCCCCATCGCCCATCCCATGTTCTTGTTATGATGAATATCACAATTTGCGACTGAAAATGGAGCCCATTTTCTCAAGGATTCCACTGTGTTTATTGGATTATGGTAAGAACTTCCTCAACTCGAGGAGCCAACCAGGCTGTAGCCACCGGGCAACACCCGGCCTCGCCCCTTCAACTTTGAAGACAGATCAATCGAATAAAGTGGAAGGTCATGGCACAGAACTATTCAACACCATTATAGCTTTCATTTGACTTTAAAATATCATTTCTCTTACAGGAACTGTAAGATAAGTAATTTTCATATACCAATACTATACATTACGGATCCTCTTCGTAGTGTCTGAGTGTGGGGCTTGAAGGTTTATACACCTTTCTTTTACTGGTAAAAGCTTTGAAAATTGCAGTGCACTTGGTCACGATCACTAGCACTTTTAGTAATGCAACTATCATTATCTTTAAATTATTGTCAGCAAATCTTCATTTAATATGTTAAACATGATTTGATCATTGTTAAATTAATACTTATAATAATAATGATAAGCAGGAGGCTTATAATTACCCTCCACTGTCATAGTGGCTACCCGATGAAGATCAAAAAAACAATTTTCTTCGTACTTTCTGTAAGAAAAAGAATAATTGCAGATTTGGGTACTTGTAATAAACTATGTAGATTGTAGTCCTTCGAATCTTAGAGATAAGACTAACACACGGATGTCTCATGTCTATTCTGGTTAATGTTGCTTTTAGTGCAACTTGCTGCCTGCCAGCTTTGCCTTTCGATGGTTTTGAGCTATGTTGGGCCTAGTTCTGTTTTTGTGCTCTGTTTTTTGTACTCTGTTTCTGTTTCTATTTTTTTTTCCCTATCAATTCAAGAACCCTTTTGGTCGACTAAAATAGAACTAAACAACAGGCCATAAATTAAGGGAATGATACTTAAATTAATCTTACACCAGTAAACCAAAAGGATTCAAGTTCAAGCAGATGAAATAGTAGCTCGGCCAGTTTGGTCAAGCAGGCGCCGGATATGGCTAAGCTCAAGGACACTTGGTTGGCACGGGTGTTTTTTTTGTTTCTGGCCAACTTTAATTTAGTGTAAATTTGAAGTTTACAAAGGACGAAGATTTTCCGGTCGGCGGAAGGGAGCCCCACAAAATCCTTTATTCGATACGTATCATAATAACCAACAGACCGTTGCACACAATTTGCCTGCACTAGCTTGTCAACCAACACCACAACTATGGTTAACTTTATAACAGTGTGCCAACACAACAACAATACCGAAAGAGAAATGTAATATTATTGCAGTAGAAAAAAAAAAAACAAATACATATTATGTTTTCAACCATCTAATGTTGGGCTATAGGCCATCCTTCATCAAGTCAAACAAGTTATAATGCAGTGATTGTTTGAAATTTCAAGAATGGCAGAAGAATTCATCATCAGGCATGGAAGGTTTTTGAGGGGCACAAGGAACTTTGGAGGACACTTGGATTTTCCACTTTATGTTCTTTTTGTACAACCAAAAAACACAAAGTTGGTACCAAATTTTGATGCTTCTTTTTACATGTTAGTCTCTTCTATGTTTCCAGTTTATGGCCATTCCTCAGTCACTATACCCAACAAATTAACTTGGAGGTCGGTAACATACTTCAATTTTCGGGGACACACAGACAAGGATAAGCTTGCCGAATCTTTTCCTATAATGTTACTTAGTTTATCATCACAATTCATATACTAAAATTAATCATTTTTTTACTAAAGAAGATTAATGTAACAATGTTTTACTACTGTATATTTATAGTTATGAACAACTTGAAATGAAAAATGAAAAAGGCGGCTCTGCTGCTAGCTGTAGGAAGCACTAATGGGAGATACATGTATAATTTCGACTTGTTAAATCCAGCACGTGAAATATGATGCATAAATAGTGATTCCAGGAACTTTTGAAAGGGCAGATTCAACTCTTCAAGGTGCAAATTAAGGCCTTAATTAAGTCAAATTATTTTATTGGGTTTATACCAGAAAAGGTCATATTCAGCAAGTAAATGCGTACAAGTTTCCTCCACCATCTCTATAATTAACCATCTCTATTATTTTTCCAGCTCTAGCTACTAATTCCATTAATGTATAGAAAGAAAACACGGGGAGCAATGCTGCAATAGTTGCATGGGACATGCAGAAAACAGCAGTACAGCACACTAGATTTCAACAAACTTTGGGAATATACCTGTCGTTTCAAAGGAATCTAAGGGAACATCCATCATTATAACCCTTAAGACCCGGTTGCCAAATTTTGTAAGCGTTTAACTTTGAATAGTTGGCAATTTGCACGAAGCATGCGCCAGACACAGGCTTTTCAAAGTCTATAAATACCCAAAGAGGCTAAAGCTTAATGCCATCCCATAAGTGTCTTCACTACTTGACTAGCATTATAGCATAACAATAACAATTCCTCTGCTTTGCTCTTTTCACTCAATTTTTCTTAATTTATACCATAATATCAAACATCTTTCAGCTTTCTAATTCAATATTCCTTTTTCAAACCACCCCAAATGGCCAAAATCAACCTCATTTTGTTGGCTGCTGCCCTTCTCCTTGTTTTATTGTTTTCCTATGGAGTCACATTTAGTGAGGAAAGGGTTTTGAAGGCAGCTGATGACAATGTTGAGTCAGCTGGAAATCATGTGATGATCATGAGCGGCCACAAAAGCAACTTGAACCGTGACATTTTGGAAGATGGAACAGATGATCATGTTCCTAAAGCTGCAGCCTCTGCCAATAATGCCACTGCTGCATACGATGCTGATGATTTCCGCCCCACGACACCCGGCCACAGTCCCGGTGCTGGTCACTCTACCGGACCAACCAGTAACAATAAAAACTAGACTATGAACACACATAAACATTCTCCTAAGTACGTACTCATCATCATTATCCACTGTGAAATAATAATGTCATAAATATGTGTCGCTGTTAACGATTAATGTAGTAGATTATCCTAGGATTATGTATTTGGCACTGAGATGATGAGTGCTCTTAAAAATGATTTCTATCTCTGATGAATTCTATGTAAAATAATAAGAACATATAATAGTATAGGTTTAGAAAAGTATATTAAGTACACGGAGGGGAAAAAGGGCATGTCAATTATAGAATGTCACATTGTCACTCTCATTTATAAATTAATAAATTATAGTTTTATATATTATATAAGTTGTCCTTAATATGTTTATATATTTATTCAAGTTAATTAGCCTCGTACAGCTTTTAAGGTTTTCTGCAATATTTTGAATAATCAAACTTGGAGATAAGCTATGATGTTAGCTGCCACTATATATATATTGCCAACGATGGCATTCATGCTTCGAGCAACTTTTTCCTTATTTTAGCAAGCATTATGCCATGGGTACTAAGCAGTGACCCAGGCCTTGAATATATTCTTGGATATACGTATACGCTTTATCATTAATAATTATACATTATGTGCACTTAAAAGGGCATAATAATATTCTTTTGCCTTTTGGGGAATTCCAACTCTCCCAATAATATGATTTCTAAATTGGGGAGCCCTTTATACTATGCTAACCACTTTTGTTAATTATTTTGCAATAATATTTCTTTTTTTGGTGAAAATTTTGCAATAATATTTCAGGGCCTTATAAAAGTAAACTATATTTTATATCTTTTATTTCTTGCCATCAGACATTTGACTTGCTAGTAGAGAACTGAACTCTTAATTTCGGTAGGGGTTGAAATCCTTGATAGTCTCAAAGTACAAAAAAGTAGTAATACAAAAGTGTGATTTGATAGTACAAATAACTTTACCGTAAAGGAAAAATAAACGAATAAAAATTAAAAAAAGAGACTTTTTTTGATAATAAGAAAAAATAATACTCTCTATATATACATAGGTACAAAGTCTATGTAAAAGATGAAAGGATTTACGCATGGAGGGTACAAGTAGAAGGTCATACCCACTTTTATTTTTAAAGTTTAAACAGCATCATAATGAGTATGCCAATATGATGTTCAAAATGCAAATCCATATCAGTTCTATAAAAGGATTTATATATGCTTAAACCGAGTCCCTTATATTATATGAATCTTGAAATTTTAGATTTCTTAATGATGCATAACAAAGTAAATTAAAAAGCAGTATAATTAAAGCCACTTGTGAACTTTTATATTGATTGTGTGTCAAGATTAATTTGTTTGAAATTAGATACAATATTCAAATTTCATTGCAAAAGAATAGGTTTTATATGCCCAAATAAACAAACTATATAATAGCAAACATAACAAACTAAGAAAAAGCTAGCATAAAACTGTGAACTTGAGATCTCGCGGTCCAAGGAACATGCACCTTAAACATTGAGTCAAATGCTCAGTTGCGAGTTTAATTTCTTTTTATATACATAAAAAAAAAAAAGTTAAGAAAATGACATGTCCAACCAAATTGGAAACTCCTCATTCTTCTTTTTTTCAACTATGATATCATTTTCAATCAACAGAGAGATTTGTATATTATATAGTTGAAGTAGCAGAACAACACTAATGTAAACCAAGAAGTGATCAACAGCTGTCTCTGAATCTTATTTATAAATTGCAATTACGGACTGAGAGTTGGCTAGTAGATAACATACACCAAAAAAAAAGCTTAGAAAGTGGAAACTAGCTATAGTATAATATATCCTTCAAACTGCAAATTGCAAACTTGATGATATATATATATATATATATATGATTCATGAAGAGTACAGCTCCAAACTTTATCATAAACAAACTAAAAAGCTTGCTTTTTCCAAGTTACAAATGATGGTGAGAGGAATTACATGACGATCACTTCTTGCTTAATTATACAAGCCTTGCTTAATTTATTATTATATACATGAACTTCCACACAAGCGATGGGAAGAGTCCAGCCATGCATATGCAGAAATTTGAGATCATTTAAAAGCAAACTTATTTACAAGTTGATGATCATGCATATATATAGTAGTAGTAGTAATTATTAAGAGAGAGGCACGAGATTATAATTAAGGCGAAAAACATAAAAGATGCCATGCATGCATGCAGTTTTGCAGTTTTGCTAGTTATGGTCATGGGTGGCAGGTCCAGTAGAGTGACCGATGCTGGGACTGTGGCCAGGACTTGTTGGGTGTAAATCTTCGGTATCATATTCTTCTGTAACCAAATTGCCAGAGACAGTAGGAGCATCCTCATGTTTACCTCCATAATTATGGCTGCTGCTCCTCGTTACCCTGTTTCCCGAGTCTTCAATATCAACTTTCTCAAATTTTAAAAGCCTAGCTTCCTCACTCAATCTGATTCCATAAGATGAAACTAAGATAATGACAAAAACACAAGCCAAAATGGGATTGTTTTTGGCGGCCGCCATGAGAGACTATATATATGTGTGAGGAAAAGCTCAGAGAGAATGATAGCTAGGCAGAGGAGTTGACGACTAGTACTTAATGATGAGATGCACCTTTGCCTTTGTCCAGATGGGTATTTATAGACTTTAGGGGATAGCAAATTACGTCATTTTTAATTTAAATGATCGACTGAGCGTTATATAGTATAATTAATTCCAATTCCATCCTATAAATATTATTATATATTTATATTTATATTATATTATATTATATGCTTTTTCCTTCAGTAATCCATGGCTGGCTGCCTCGCCATGCCCTGTTTCTGATCTGCATGCCCAGTGGCAGAGCCACGTTAAGCCAGGAGGGGGCCATGGCTCCCAAGAAGCATTGGCAATAATTTTTTTTCCGATGTTATGCAATTTCCAAGACAAGGCTACAGGTACTATCTTTAGCCACATTACTCTTGTACACTACTATTTATAACCATTGGATGTAATCTTGATTTGAATAACAACCGCTGAATATAGATAGCTGAATATAGATAGTGTAGCAAAGTAATGTACTCAAAAGTAGTGCAAATAATTTTATCGGTACATAATTTGAAGATTTATAGTTCAAAACCAAACTTTAATGCATGGCCCCAAAAATTAATCAATGAGACAATATTGCCCCTCCACCCACTTTTCCCGGAAATCTATTGACTTTGCAATTGTACATGCCCCTGCTTGGTGCTTAGAAGGCTTCCCGCGGCCCACCCCCTTCTCTTATTTTGTTGAGGTAAATAGTAATTTTAATTAACTCTCAATATATAATTTAGGATGAAATTGTTTGAGTTTGAGTTCTTTGTGGTTGAAATGGTTTGCTGAAGGATATATTCTCAACTCACAGACTAATTATACGAGTATTATAAGGTCAAACCTTGTCCTTATAAAATAATAATGGTCAAAACCAGCAAAGTTGGCACTTGGCAGCCATAATCTTTTAAATGGCACTAATGGAGTGTGTGTGCTTTCTATTTTTGACCATAGAATGTGGAATTTCATATTGAGTGTGACGAATACAACTTTTTTAATGTCCTATAACATTATTCTATTAAGAGCAAATCGAAATGTTTAACATTTAAAATTGGATTCTTACACCCCAATATTGGAAAGGTTACTATATATTGGGGTGTGATGAAAATATGAATCTTATATAGGACAAACGAATTTTAGTATCATCATTAGATATATTGGCTTTAGTTGATAATAAGGTGGAACACTTTATTATATAATTTTTTAAATTTAACTTCATCAATACATTAAAATTCGCAGGTCTTACCGAAATGGAAAATAAAAAAATTGTAAATTTTAAAATTGCATAAACTTTTATACTTGAAACTCTAAGGGGCTGAAATCTTTTGGCAAAATTCTGTTTTAGCTGGAAAAAAAAAAACCCTCCTTTAAATTAGAGGGGAATATATACCTATTCAAATCCTAAAATCCAGCACTTTATCTTATCTCATTTTGAATGCATGTGTTTTCTATTTACATTGACACACGCAGTCACGCACCAAAAAGAAGTAGTATAAACACATGTGTAATACTTAGATAGATGGTAAATTACAAAATACACTGTCGGTAAAGTTTAACAGACTACACAAGCGGGTCTTGAAGGGTGACATATGTTCTCTAGGGACTAGATTGAAATATTTAAAATTTAATATTTACACCACCGGTGTATCAAATAATTACCATATAATAGATAAGTAATAGGACAATTAAATTAAAATTTTGGGAGGGAAATTCCTACATATTGGTAACATGGAAGTAGGGGTTTCTATTTTCTAATATTAGGAAAATGCTCTTGGCATGAAAATTCTTTTTTTTTTTTAAATAGAGGATCCATTTTATTTTGCGTTCTTTTTTTCTTCGTAAACACTTTTAATTTTCATTTCATAATTATTACCAAAATCATTTAATTCTTTTTTCTCTTCCTCATCTCCTAATACTGTAATACAGTATGGCAAGCGTGGATCAATGGATACTCGTGTCTTTATGTCGGACTTGTATTTGACAAATTGGGCCAAGTTGTTTCGTCTTTATCTCCATCTCCAAGGTGTTATTGGGCTCAGCCTTGTGACATTTGATTCGTGTCCCAAAAGACACAACATGTTCTATTACTAACATTTCAAGTTGGCGAACACTTTGTTGTTTAATTTCCTAAACTAATTAAACCCTGCAAAAACTATGTTAAGCCTTTTACTTTCATGAGTGTTTGATTACATTTACGTGGTAAGTAACGAGTACAAGTTTGAGTTACAAATAGGTTTTTAAGGAATTGCCTTTTGTGGATTGATATATTGTTATCATTGGAATTTTTAAAATTCAATTCATTTTATAATCATTGGAACCTTAAACAACTTATCATGTAAATTATACCTTTTATAACCTGTGATTAAATTTGTGATTTTATTTAAGAATAATTTTAAAGTTGGGACTTTTTGTTAGATTGACTGACTTGATAAAATCGAACTTATTTAATAATTTCATGATGTTTAAATGACATTGTTTTTAGTGTTTCCTAATGCTCTTGAATGGAGTTTATTGTAGTAGTAGTAGTAGTATATATATATATATATATAGTTCTCTCTATGATATTAGGTGCGAAATTAGTATTTTCTACACTTATGATAAATATCTACCACACTCAATACTATTCCGAATGAAGGTGATACCAAAATTTGCACTATGTGTATACCATTGCACACACATTAATTAAATACAATCACACATCAAAATGATTAATTTTTTTTTGAAGTAAGCAAAACGATTAATTATTACATGCTTTTTTTTGGCCAAATTATTATTACATGCTTTTAATTACCTTAAAATTACACATTATGATCATCAAACAAACAGGAAATGTATATACTTACAATTTTCCTTTTTTTTTTTGAAGGAAAAGCCACAAATCCTCATAAAAACCAAAAACCAACACTACTATAGTTTATACTCTTTCCTTACTCTTCTTGACATAATCCGATAAGGGGTAATAAGAAACTTAAGAAAAACAAACCCGTATCTTTTTTTTTTTTTGCTATTTATAGTAAAAATAAATAACAAATTAAAATCCTCAAAATTTCAAAAATCCAAGAAAAATATCTAACAACAAAACTCAAAGTGAAGAGAAGGTAGCTGGCGGCGGATCCAGGGTGAGAGTGACCACAAAACAGTGTCACATGCATATCCCTCTTCATTTTGTCAAAATCAACGGTTGAGATTAAACTATTACGTTTCTCATCCAACGGTTCAAACCTCAACCGCGTTTCTTGTTTCCTATCACCCTTCGCTTAAATCCTCTGCTTAGACCCTAGCCGTGATTTCTCTCTCTCTATCTCCCTCCCTTATTTTTTCTCTTCCCCTGGAAAAGCTCAGATTCAGTTTTTTCCCTTTTTCTTTTTCTTTTATTCCCTAAAACAATAAGCGAAAACTCTGATTCAATTCAAATAAACGTTCAAAGCTTTTAATTTATTGATATATATAATTTTTCCAAAGGAAACTAAAAGAGAGTAGTAATAATATAATAATAGCAATAAGAAGATAAGGATGCAGCAAAACAGTGGTTCGGATTCGCAACCGCAACCGTCGCAGGAACAAAACCAAAACCAAAACCAAAGCCAGAACCAAAGTCAGCAGCAACAGCAACGGTCGCAATCGCAGCCGCAGTGGGTGGCGATGCAGTATCCAGCGGCAGCTATGGTAATGCAGCATCAGATGATGCAACCGCAGCACTTCATGGCGCCGCCACCTCCACCTCAGCACTACATGCCTTATCCTCATCACCCTCAGCAGTACCAGCCCCACCATGGAGGACACGTGCAACACTCCCAGCAGCAACAGCAACAACAAGGATCCGGCGGTGGCGGTGAGAACAAGACCGTTTGGGTTGGTGATTTGCATCATTGGATGGACGAGAACTATCTCCATAGCTGTTTCGCTTCCACCGGAGAGGTTCAACAATTTTTTTTTTAATTCAATCTATTTATCTTCTTAGTTTTATTTGCTGATTTGCTATTGTTCATAATAATTATTGTTATAATTATTGTTTTTATGTTTTCGAATGATTTTAGTTTGTGTTTACTGTTACACTGTCGTTGTCGTGGTTTCTGGCTGCAGTTACTATTTTACTTTCTGTTTTTCTACTATACTTGGTATGGGTTATCGATTTATGTGCTGGTTTTTACTATTCTTTAATCTATTTTTCATACGTAAGAATGCTATAAAGGGTAGCTGTTTATTTATGGAAATATTTCCAAATTAAATGCATCCACTGACAATTAAGATGATTATCGTAATGCATTGAATGAAGATATTTCTTTAAATGGTAATTAGTCATGGGAGTGTTCTTAGGGTACTCAGTTAGCAAAATCTTTTTTGTGAAACTGTATATTTTATCAATATTTGTCTATCTATTGATAGGATTAGCACCATGACTAATTGACTTGGTGTCCTTGTTGTAGTTGGCATGTTACTCCCATGCTTGTATGCTTCATTATTAACCAAAACCATCAAAAGCCATGAATGAGATGAGTGTCAACCAGTAAATTGAGTGACGTCAATTCTTTATTTGGCTATTTGAAACTTTTGAAAAAGTATTAATAATAATGAGAATGAGAATAGAGAAAAAGTATTTGACTTTACTGAAGGTATAATTTCTGAATGTCAAAAAGCTATGCAGAAAAGATGTTATTTTTACATGATTCTGTAATTGTATTGTATGAATGTTGCGGTTAAATCATGTGACTTTTAAAATAGATTGAACAACTATGTTCCAACATTTTTGTAAGTTAGATATATGTAAGAATTTTGTTGCCTTTGACTCACATTTGATGCTCACACTTAGTGGATAGTCACTCTACATAAATGCAAATTTAAAACCAAGTATTGAGAAGGCAGAGGAACTTAAGTGACAACGAAGTTAAAGAAAGATAGAAACTTGATTAAGGTTTTAGTTGCATGCCATAACTTCAATTGACGCTTGAAATTTATTTGTGCAGATTGCATCCATCAAGGTTATTCGCAATAAGCAGACTGGTCTATCAGAAGGATATGGATTTGTGGAATTTTATTCACATGCAACAGCAGAGAAAGTTCTTCAAAATTATGGTGGCATTTTTATGCCTAATACAGAACAACCTTTCCGTCTGAACTGGGCGACTTTTAGCACGGGAGAGAAGCGCTCGGAAAATGGTCCTGATCTTTCTATTTTTGTAGGGGATTTAGCTGCAGATGTTACTGATAGCATGTTGCATGAAACTTTTGCTAATAAATATCCTTCTGTTAAAGCTGCAAAAGTCGTGATTGATGCTAATACTGGTCGATCAAAGGGTTATGGATTTGTGAGGTTTGGAGATGATACCGAGAGGTCACAAGCCATGACTGAAATGAACGGTGTATTTTGTTCAAGCAGGCCTATGCGTATCGGTGCTGCAACTCCCAGAAAATCCTCTGGGTATCAGCAACAATATTCTTCGCAAGGTTTTGATTATTTAGTTTTTGTTTTTCATTATGCATTCTTTAAGCTTACAAATACTGGTGCTCTTTATTTCTTAAAATTTTATTCAAGGTTTTATGTTACTGCTGAGTGCTTACCTTTTATTGATATCTGCACTTGTTTATTTTGTTCCTAAATAAATTTATTTTCTTTTTCCTTCTTGACCGTCTTCTGTAGTTCTATATTCTAAAATTTATCTTCACCCTTTTTCCATGTGTGTTTTAAAGGCCTTCAAATATTTAAATAGCTTGGTCGGGAATAGGTGTTTGAAACACATTGCTAGGTTCAGTCTGTTAAACAAATTTGCTGCTGCTGCTTCTCCTACTTTGGCTTAAATATTTGCAGGAGTCAGTGGTTCTTTCTCATACGATTTTCTATGCTGCTGTCTTTTTGCAAGTTGTTGGCTTTTATTTGGTTTTTAGAAGGTGTTGGTTTTATATACTAGCTTTGGTGGGGGAACAGAATGTTGTTCTAATGATTCTGCTTTGTGTAAAGTGTTTACAAATCCGATTATCCATTTTCTGTTGGGCTACTAGGTTTTAGCCTCTTTTGATCAGGGCTTAGACATTATAAGTTTTCAGTGTGCACTGCCCGTTTATCTTGTCTTGCTTCCTTCTTAAGTGACCATGACTAAATTTCAAGAGGAGCAGTTGCTTTTTCCTTTTTTGACCATAAAAATTGCATTGGAATTGTTAGAAGCTGTTGTTGTTCATTCATGCTACTTGTCACAGTTTGGAGCTATACTTCATAATTTGAAAGTTATATATTTCATGTATACACTGCTTACTGCTTAGAGTTTAGGACTTTAATTGATACTTTTGCTTCCTCTTTGATCTTGGTAGGTGGATTTGCATCAAATGGTGCTTCAAACCATTCTGATGGGGATTCTTCAAACACAACAGTGAGTATTTCAGCTCCTTATTTTGGCTTTGACCATTAGGAAGACCAACCATTTTTGCCTCCCTTGTCTAATCAAATATAATTTTAGATTTTTGTTGGAGGGCTTGACCCTAATGTCAGTGAGGAAGATCTCAGGCAACCTTTCTCTCAGTATGGTGAAATAGTCTCTGTTAAAATTCCAGTTGGAAAAGGATGTGGATTTGTACAATTTGCCAACAGGTAAAGTTTGTGGCCATGTTTCTGCCTTTTCCATATAATAATGGACTGCTATGTTGAAGGTGTAGTTTATTCATTATCGAGTTACTACCTGGATGTAACTTCTTGAGTCTCCTCAGAAACAACGCTGAGGAGGCCTTGCAGAAATTGAATGGGACAGTAATTGGCAAGCAAACGGTGCGTCTTTCTTGGGGTCGCAATCCAGCAAATAAGCAGGTTTTTCTTCCTACCCTTATACTCCCCCTTAACTCATTCCTACATTGTCTATTGCGGCAGTAGGGACGCTGTTACAACACGCTTTGACAGAAACAGATAGAAGCTGCTAATTACAGAGTAGTTGGAATTTAGTTGGTTAAAATTTTGCCAAATTCCATTTGACGTCATCTTTCCAAACCAAAACAAAGCGTTTAAAAATATTACCTTACTGTTATCTAAAAATGATGTTGATTTAAGCTGTTATTTTCAATAATGCAGTTCAGAGGTGATTATGGTAACCAGTGGGGTGGAGCTTATTATGGAGGGCAAGTCTATGATGGTTATGGATATGCTATGCCACCACCTCATGACCCGGGTATGTATGCGGCTGCAGCTGCCGCTTATGGGGCTTACCCGATCTATGGCAGTCATCAGCAGCAAGTAAGCTGAAAACAATAAAAGCAGGAGAGAAGTTGTAGCTCTAGTAAGTAGACACTCACACTAGAGGGGGGCAAAAACTGCCTTGTTAGTTGTTACTCGGTAGCTCTCGAGGTCATCCGTAGTGTAGAATTCTTATAAAATCCCCTCCAAATGTGGAGTGGAACTGAATTTTGACCCCTGTAGTAGTTCTCTAGGATTGGATTCATTATTTGTTTGATTTTATGCTTAGAATGGAAACTTGGTGATTGGAATATATTACTGTGCTGACATGTCTGTGTGGTACTATTGTGCTTTATGAATAAACCGTTGATTCATAAATCAGAACCCTCCTTGCTACCATTGCATACTGGTTGGAAGTCTCTTACATATATTTTGCTTTGACCCTTTTTCATGTCACCTAAAATAAATGGAAATTACTATAAATTCACCATTGTTTACAAAGTGAAGGCAAAAGCAAGATCATATATAACTTTTTGAGATCCTAGATCTTTTTTAATGTAATGTAATTTTTTTTGACAAAAAAAAAAAAAAAGTCTCTTGGCAGGCGTCGTACCCCCTCCATCTTAAACGCCCTGGGTGTAGTGGGGCATTTAAACGCCTCTGGGTGTAGTGGGGCATTTAAACGCCCTGTGGGTGTAATGGGGTATGCTAAGAGTGGATCATAACACAAGGTGGAAACAACTTAAATGCCCTGTGGGTAAACGCCCTGTGGGTGTAGTGGGGTATGCTAAGAGTGGATCATAACACAAGGTGGAAACAAGTAAGAGACTATGTGAGAAAACCCTTGCGTTTACTCAGACTCGAACCCATGACCACACTTGCAGCAAACTTTACACTCGACTTCGGGCCTTAATGTAATGTAATCACATCAAAACCAAAATGGCAAGAAAATGTGGTCCCCATGGGGTAAAGCTAGCACCTTCTAAAAAAGAAAAACGACTTAAATAAGACCCAAATCTATACTATAATTTGGGATTAATTATACTAATACGTTTCATTTTTAAATCATCTAAACCTTAATATGCATTGGGAAGGAAGCTACTAGTAAATCCTCAATATTTTATCAAGTGCTAATAATAATCACGACCATGAGCGTAAATGATGATGGGCGGTTCGGTGACATTGCCACTTCTGTTGTAGCCCAGTAGCCCCAATGGTGAAGCGAGGAGCCAAGATCTCACGTGGACACATTGCCTTTTGTGGTCCAATGGCCACTTTCCCATGCTATTCATCCTTCTTACCTAATAGGTTTTTGCCCTTCACTGCCGTCGATATTAAGACTCCAAAAACGGTCAGCATAATCAACGGTATCTTCAATGTCGTCCATGGAGAATGATGGAGCTGTATGGGATTAGAGAATTGCTTTTTGTTTTCAGTCCCAGCTGGCAAGTGTTTGGGCCATGGGGCGCATAACACCCAAGGGCTGGGTTGGGAACCTGGGATGCAAAAGGAAAAAGCTCTAGCCTCAATTTTTACCGTTAGATTATTTGAAACTTTAGTCAAATGGGATCCAACGGCGTACTTTAAAGAGAAAAACTGGTGGCGAAAGTTCAAGGATGTTATGGTGTCGGCGGGCATATGACAAAGATATAACACGTGGCATCCAGTAGGTTCTACAGGTGTACCAACTTAAAAACCTCGGCATATTTTAATGGGAGAAACGGGAATATCATAATTAGTGGGAGTTTAGATATTTTTGGATTAAGAGAGCAAGAAATTAATTTTTTATCATGGTTAAGTAGTTAATTCGGTAACAGCTGGCCCTTTCGGCCAATCCTCTTTGCCCAACACGTTTCAATGGCGCTACTTTCTTTCTCCTGTCTCCTTCTTCCTCCTCCGCCATGTTCTTCTTCGTCGCTGCAACTTCCCAGCCGAATCTCTCTGTCTTCCTCCAGAATCGGAGTTTCCTCCGCCTCGTGTTCGTCTTCTTGGACCTCTGAAGTTAATCTAGATACTGCTTTTACTTCAAATCCGAGAGTCGTTGTCACCAGAGAACGAGGCAAAAACGCCAAGCTCATTAACGCTCTGGTTCGAGCTCTTTTATTTCTTTTTTCACTTAATGCTTATTTTCTTTTCTTTTGATTATTTTTGTCATTTTTGTTCGTATTAAGCTCATTTTGCATGTTCTGCTTTTTCCAAAATTTATTTGAAGCTTAATAAGAGGATAAAAACAGAAAAAGAGTTCAGTATTTTACTATATTTAACGAATCGCCATCTGCATTCTGAATTTAGGATCGGTTTATCATCTGTTTGATTAAATGCTGTAATAAAACTAACATCTAAGACTCTAAGTCATTGTTAATTGTTCTTTATTCGGATATTCTCATTGTTAATGGTACCTTCTTATTTAAAGGTAAATAGTACTAGATATGAACTTCTTCTTTTTTAGTGGTTATATGATCTGTGAACTTGTTGAACTTGGAGTCTGGTTAGTACCAAAGAAAAATTTACTAGAAAAATATTAAAGAATGCGGAGCACATGCTATTACGATTTCAAAAGACAAATGATCTAGCTGTAGTCTGTAGAAACAGCAGTGAATTAAGAATCTTAGAATCAGTCGTACCGGAAAATAATATATAATTTTAGGCTCAAAGTACATTTTGAATAATTGAATTTGCAAAATTTTAAGGAAATATTTCTATTTCGCAGTTTGTGACAATTGCAGAATATATATAGAGTAAAAATCAATCCATGAAAAGTTTGTTGGATTCATTTATTAGATGAGGAACTCCTTACTCTGTTCTAGGAGTACTTGGTTATACCAACAATGTCACAATGATGATAGAGAAAATGTGATTAATCAAATATTTTCCCCCTTTTTGTTATGAACTTTAATAGATTAACTTGATTTTATAAATTTTTATTTTCTGTTCACAAATCATTAATTTCCAAATAGACTAGGTATATTTACGTGCATTTAATTATCTTAACTTAGTTCAAAGGATTAAATGGCACATTTTTAGCCGTGATAGTCCAGAAATTTATAGTATTTATTCTTACAACAGTTTGAAAAATTGGATATCACCTTTGAAAACATGTCTGCTTTCTACTACCATCAATGTGTGTCAGAAGCTGCTTATTTAGATGTGGACTGTTCAAGGTAATGAATTTCCGCATTTCTTGATCCGTATTCTTCTTGTTTTCTTATGGTTAACCAGAAACCCACAACCACTGTTATCACATTTTCTGTTTTATCTGTACCTTGACATTTACTTCCATGGTGCTCCCTCTTCTCAAGTTCTGTATCTCTCTGTTCTGTATAATTACTTGCATCTCTATTCCATTCTTCTTCTTTTCTTTTTATATATCCATAGCTTTCATTTAAAATATTTGGTAGTGGGAAACATAAGGATACAAAATTTAAATGTTTTGTTTTAGTTGATTATGCGCAACTATAAGTTAATGCTGTTTGTTACTCCAATGTGTGTCTTATGATTCCTTGTCTGTTCACTTTAATAATGATTATTCTTTATTTTGTCTCAGCTGATGTTATGTTGTATTTCTGATTCTTGGGTCCCACTATTGTTGCTACCCATGATAGTCCTTGAAAATGTCTGATGGGCATGTAGGTTTTAGCTAAATCTGTCTGGGGAAAAATACGCACAAAAATGGAAAATACTGCTATGCATTCACCTAATTTTATATCAAGTATATAGATTCAGATTAATATTGTACTATATTGCAGGCTGAACATGGGATTAATTGCTTGGAGCTCCCCCTGATTCAGCATGCACAAGGACCTGACTTGGATAGGCTTTCTTCTGTTTTAAGTGGTACGGTTGAAAATTTCATGCTTTATATTGATAGTAGTGCAGATTTTGTAGTTCGTGCAGTGGCATCGAATTTTATGTGGATGACAGGCTATCTTTCTTTGGAAATATGTATGTCTAGTTAGTGTTAGGATGGTGGTCTCTGTTTGTGGTCTAGATGTGATACATATGTTTGCATCCATTGGTTTCTATGGTTTTTATCAAGAGTAATATGATTGTGATGAATGCTCCTTAGAACAGTCTTACATGAAGTGGGTACAATTAGATTTCGCTATCCTTTGTTGTAACATATATATTCTTTTTGGTGGCAGCAGAAACGGCATTTGATTGGATTGTTATAACTTCACCTGAAGCTGGTTCAGTCTTTCTAGAAGCATGGAAGTAAGGTTTAGAACTTGCAAGCGAGGAACTGTATAATTCACCTGCTGTTTCATGTCAAAAATATACTATATAGTATATATCATTAACATTTCTTGTTCGGTTTCGAGGATCTTAACTGCTCAAGCAATCAATTATGTGTTTGCTTCAAATGTATCTCAATTTTCCACAGTATTTCTATCCTTTCTCACTAATGCGTATAAATCATCTTAGCCATGCAGCATTTATATTTTTAATAGCAATTCTTAAAAGCTAAATATTTTTGTGTGTGCATTGATGTTCTAAAGGACATCTTTATGTATGGCACTTAATTACATATTTGTCATTTGTCTTTTGGTTAGTGTTTGATTTACTTTATATATAACTTGGACACGTGGGCTTCATTTTTTCTTTTAGGGCAGCTGGTATGCCAAGTGTTCGTATAGGTGTTGTTGGAGCTGGTACAGCAAGTATTTTTGACCATGTAATACAATCATCAAAGCGGTCACTTGATGTTGCCTTCGCACCATCAAAAGGTACCAGTTATTCCTTCCTTAAGTTTATTCACATTCATCTTTGTTTGATTTTTCATATAGGCATGTGTTAAATTCTAGAGTTGGTCATTTAGGGGCAAAATAAACATCTATGTGGTATTCCTCTAACAAATAAAAATGAGAGATGTAGCGTCTTTGTTTTTAACCTATTAATTTAGATGCATTTACAACTTTCTAGTTGCTTTTTTAGTGTTGAGTGTAAACCTTAAATTTGGGTATATCTTGAAATCTATAATTGCTCTTCATTCTGTGAGATCTCCAGCACGTTTTTGCACTATTGAAAATCTACCCTTTCTTCCATGTGGGTGACATGTATTTATAATTATAGTAGTAATCATGTCATCTTTTCTAAACAGTTATTTACTGATGAGTTTCATAAATAACCATGATTTGCTTCTTTTTCAAATCATCACTATGATTCTAATTGCATTTACTATGTCTTTAAAATTCAATTCATTCAGCAACTGGTAAAGTATTGGCTTCAGAGCTTCCGAAGGAGGGGAATAAAAGGTGCACAGTCTTATATCCTGCCTCAATGAAAGCTAGTAATGAGATTGGTATGTTAATAGTGATGGTTTTTCCTTTTCATTGATGTCTACTTTTTTTGGAGTGATGTTGGCACATGCTAATTTCGAGATTTTTGTCACTTGGGCATCTGCTGGCTCTCTGATTCTGATGCATTACAGACATTTAACCAGTTCTAAGCTAAAAACCTGGCCTTTTAGGTTAATTGAGTATGCACAGTTGATTTGATGTTTATAGCTGTGATAACCACATGTGATGAATACATAGCACAGTAAGTAGCCATATTGAGGGTGAAAGCCTAAAATATAACCCCTTCAAACTATGAAATCTAAATTTAAAGAAGGAATGGGGAGAAGGAAAGTATCTTGCGGCTGGAGAAAAGAAGATTTTTAAGTGGCAAAAAAACTCATATGTTTTGACTCGGTTTAAAATATAACCTAGCCCAACTACTAGTCTACCACCACCATGAAAAAATGAATACACAAAAATCTCTGTTCTCTATTAATAAATGCCCATCAAGTAGTGGTGGTATACTTTACCATAACACATTTATTAACCTCGAAACTACTGTTATTTTACCTTTGTTCTTCTTCCCCTGCTATTGCGTCTTAGCTATTCGAAATTGTTAAATTCCAGGAGTTGATTAGTTGTATGATCCTCTTAGCTCTGTTATATTTGGTTTGAGTTTCTTGACTTCGGAAACTTTCAATCTTTCATCAGAAAGTCTAGCTTGGTCAAGCAATTGTTACAAGTATCTTTTTCCCATCATTATGCCGAATATTCTTCTTATGTTGCCCATATCTGGTATCACACTTGAATTTTAATGATTACACTAGTAAATTGTGAAATAGTATCTTGACCCTTATTTTTGGCATATATGTTGCAGAAGAAGGCCTGTCAAGTCGTGGATTTCAGGTTATGAGGCTGAACACATACACAACTGTAAGTTTCTCTCTGTTGGTACTTTTATTTTCAGGATACTCTAATGGTTTCATTCCATTGAAGGTTACGTTTTCTTCACCTTATGTGCCTCATTGGAAGTTGAATTGCTTAGGGACTGTGACATGTTGATTTATTGGTTGAAATTAAAATAAAAGAATCTGATAATTATGTTGTTCTGCTTTGGTTCTTGGGAGGCAAGGTTCAGTTCTGATTCAGGATTGGTACTTGTATTCCTCATTTTTGGAGCCAGTGTGTTAGTTTGACCATATACTTGGCTGGTTCCTTCTGTCAGAATACCATGGGGATGGTTGGTTTCCCAACTCCTGCCTCATGCTTTGCAATTAAGCATCCTTGAAAATTTAAATCGTGGTCTAGCTATAGAAACCAGTTAGCTAAATTAGTGGCTTTATGAGGACTAATTTTGCAGATGGTCTTTGGTGCTCTCTTGGTCCTTGATTGTTAATAATTTCTTTCAGGTTCCTGTTGATCATGTTGATCAAATTGTCTTGGAGAAAGCCCTATCTGCTCCAGTTATTGCCGTTGCTTCACCTTCTGCAGTTCGGTATATAGTTGGTTCTTTTCCTTCCACTACATATTAATTAGTTTTCCTATTAAAAGGGTCAGATCAAAGGTTTCTTAATAAAGACATTCATTTGTTTCCACTTACTTGTCTTCAAGCTCATTAATAATCCTGTACATTTGTTACTTCATATAGTTTTTTGATGTCATGGTGGTCAGACCTTTTTCATGCCTGAGATATCCTTTCTCCTGCTTGGGCTGTCTGCATTTGCCAAGCCTTCTCTTGGGTAGTTGTTTTTCCTTATACACTTAATTGTGCATCTTTATTGCAACAGAGCCTGGGTCAATCTGATTTCAGAACCTGATTCTTGGAGCAATTCAGTTGCCTGTATTGGGGAGACAACTGCTTCAGCTGCAAAAAGATTAGGATTGAGAAATGTGTATTTTCCAACACGACCTGGACTTGATGGGTACATTTCTTTCCTTTTTCTCTAAATATTGGTGCTATTTTTACGTATTACAATCTACTGCTTGCTTAAATTGTATGATCTGGAATCAAGAAGCAGTGTTCCATTGAGAAGCAGCTCCTTTTTTCTAATGACAGTTAGAACACTCGGTTTTTGTTAACTTACATGGCTATTGAAGTAACCATCAAGTTAAACTACGGCCAAATCCTGCCAGCTAAATCAATACTCTATTGATTCTTTAGCAAAGTTCTGGCTGAGCTTCCTTGACTTGGCAAACAAGTTATTCCTTCTGTTCTATTCACCTTTTTCTCTCTTTTAAACTTTTGCACAATCATGATTGCTTATCAAACTGAAAGTTCGTTTTGACTTGATTAAAGATTTTGACTCCTTGGTTTTTGTGGATTGACAGCTGGGTTGGGAGCATCCTTGAAGCCTTACAAGCTCACACCAGTTTGTAGGAGTGAAAAAAAAAAAAAAATAGAAGAAACTTTTACAGAGACAAAGGTGTTGGGAATTTGTTGAAATTGAGCATTTTGCAGCTACATTACCTATTGACAGCACTGTGATTTGAGGTTAGTTAGAGGCTATTTGTTGTACATGCATTCTCATTGTAAGTCCATTAATTTCACTCAATGGCAGTTGTATTGGAATGAAATTGGAGATACTTTCTCTTTCATAAAACTTGATAAGGAGTAGTAGACTTAGTCAATTGAAGTTGTAATCATAGTCGCTCTTCATTTTTTCCTTCTTTCTGGCCCCCCCCCCCCCCCCCCTTTTTTTTTGGCTCGAAGGGATTTTGTACATTTCAAGCTGATAGTAAATATCACTTTTTTGCTTAAAATTGCACTCTAGTATGTTTAGTATTTTGCTGTCAACCCTTCCCCATAGGCCATATGACAAATTTGATAGTCTGATAATGTCTATAACTGAGTTTCTGCTTCTGAGGGGCGAATTTCTTGAAATTATACGCTAAGGAGATAAATGTCAGTAGCAATTGAGAGGTTTTGACACAACCATTGCATAAGCTCTGTTTGTTTTGGCTGAATTGGAAACATGATAATGCATTATCCATACATTTTTAAGATATTCTTAAGACCTATCAATCATTTCATCCATTCCTGCTTGGCAACAAATTTCTGGAACACAAGGTAAGATAATTACAATGGACAATGGTGAAGTCCCATGAGATTTGTCTATCGATTTTTAAGAGGCAGGAGGCAGATTCCCCTGAAGGAAAGATGTGATCATGGTCAGTGATCGCTCTGGTTGGTAGCCTGGAACTGTGTGTCCAGCACCATGTACTGTTGCAAAAATCACTCCCTTGTAGCCAACAACATATCCTCCAACCTACCACCATCAGTGTATGGATTATGCATAAAAGGTTTATAGATTGGGATCTATAAATATCTGGAAAGATTATATTACCTCATTATTAGAGTACCATGGCCGCCAGGCAGTCTCCACCGGAAGCTTTAGATTGTTGATGCAGTACCTAGAAGCTGTCACTGGAACCCGGGCATCTGTGTCGCCACTGACAGAAGGTATTGTTTTAGAGTAATAACCAGTATATCTTATTGGTGGATGTGTGAATCTCTCCTTGTTGTAATGCATAATTTATTGAAACATTCTGTTTGAATATATACCTGTATATCCAGACCCTAATGTCTCTTGACAACTGCTGTATTTCAGGAAGAACAGTCTTTGGGCTGTCAGTCCATCCAACATCACTGAACATATACAGAAACTTAAACTATGAAGATGTTATTTTGTGAATGACTTGACAGCAAGACATTGTGGTCGTGCTTACCTGCAACCTGACCAGTTTGTAGGTTTGACATGAAGGGCTGCTTGTACCTTGGCAAGATTTAGGTAGGAATCAACATGATACTCACCGCAGGGATCATAATTCTTGATCTAAAGATTGAAGATCACAGCAGACAATTAGTTCAGCGCAGGGATCATAGTTTTTGATCAAAAGATTCAGGATTACGTCAGATATGCTAAGCATGATCAAGGGATATGATACTTACATTAACGGGTGAGATCAATTTTAAATCGCAGTGAGGGGAGAAAATGCCGTACAGATCAATGCTTCCCATCTCAATAAAGGCATCATTTTGATACTTATCACATTTACTCTGGTCTGCTCCTGCCTTTTTATCAGCAGGAAGAGCAAAGTCGCAATACTTGTGGATTCCTTGATTGGTTTCATCAGAGTTGAGAGCGTGTGTCCACAAGTAATCATACAATCCCGTATCACAAAGGTCATTATCTATATAGGCATTTCCGATCTGCAATATCCATATTACAATTCTCAGCTCTATATATATATGAATTCGATGATTTAAAGAAATGGGTTTGTCAGTAAAACTCACTGCAATTCCTTTGAGATTGATGACGGTTTGAGTTGTGTTCTTGTTCTTTGAGAGAATGTAGGAAGCAAGCTGAGGCGCATAATGGCCGGCATAGCTCTCACCGGTTATGTAAAAATCGCGTGTTTTGTACTGTGGGAATCTTTCGAGCCAGTTGAGGAGAAATATGTAGGAGTCTTGTGCAGTTTTCTTGTCACCTACTTTGGTATAGTCGGAGGAATCATTTGAGTAAGAAAACCCGACTCCGGCTGGTGACTCCAGAAAGATCACGTTTGCCACTGCCAAATTACCAAACATTTGACGATGTTGTCAGTGGAAATTAAGAGAAGTAGATTACAATGTTCTTAATCTGATAAAAGAGGGTCGATGTACCATTGTTCCATGCATATGGATTTCTGTAAAGGGTTTTTTCATCGGGGTTTACTCTGAAAGGTCCCAGTTCTAGCATGGCTCCATACCCGAAAGATGAGCATCCCGGACCTGTACATCATAGCCAATCAGTTCTTTCTTTTCCTGAACCAAAGTTTTTTCTTTTAATTAAAAAAAAGGCTCGCTTCCTTTTCCATTTTATTTTTTTACTATTGTCTAAAGATGTTAGACACTAGACTTTGTCGTCTGGGGGTAGATGCGTGGGTGACGATAATCTTCGAGCACTTCAATGGCTATGTTTACCATGAGATGTTGGTGCTTGTCCCACTACACAAGGTGGGAAAAAGGGAATTTTCTTCTCTATTATTCTTTCCACAATAAAGCGAACTAAGTGCTGGCTGCTGGGTCCAATCAAAGCTATTTGCCATAATTCTGGGATTATATATTCTTATTGTAAAAAGTTGGAAACTCTCCTAAAAGCTCTGTTGGAAGAAACAAATTCGGATGACAGGACACCGATAACGTAAGTGCTTTGGTAAATGTTCATAGCTGTTTTACGATGGTTTTTTCAGTTACTGAACTTGAAACCCCTATAGCCTTCTCCTTAGTTGAGCTGATGATGAAAGCATGTGCTATATGCTTTCGTCTGCTTATACTAACTTTCAAGCTGTCCAGAATTTGGGAAAACAACAAAGGCAACAACATATGATTAGATGGAAGATGTTCCTAGAGGTTTAAAAAGAAGTCTGTATGAAATGAGTAGGAAGAAACATCCAAGCAATGGGCAAATTCGCCATGAAAAATCTGCCTAAATTAGCTCAATTAGTGGAGGGACCCACTCAATTGTGATTTGTGTGTCTAAATGATTTTTGGTTCATGATTAAGTTTTGAGGATAAAGACCTTCATTAGTTGGATTTTCTTGTGGGAAAGCACTTGCTCTCAATTGTTTGGATTAAGAGTTGGCCATGGATGGGATATTCTTTGGAACTGTGGGTCGTGGACTCGGTTAACACGTCCATCAAAACAACTTTAATTGTCCCTGATAGGTTTTAAGATTCCAGGGTACCCTGCTTGGCTGCTTCTACTTTGCGTGAGGAATATACTGATCATATACAGGCAAAACAACCAATTTCGTCTAGTCTACTCCACTTAATTTGGTTCTCAAGTTTGTCATGTGTTTTACTCTAATCTAATCTGCACTGTTTCTGTTGAAATTTCGGAGCATGATGGTGATTTCATTTGGCAAACCCACTTTCCTAGTGCTATTATCGTTTCAGAATTGACATTATTTTCAATCTTTAAAAGATCAATAACATGTATATTTGGAGTACTAAATCTGTTATTTGGCTAAAGCAGTAAACATACAAGTATATGCCGATCGACCATGTGATGCAGAGAAAAGGAGATGCGACGGTGCATATATATATATACATATTCAGGTATGATTTATATACTTGAATACCAATAAGTTGAATGAATTAATTACCTCCGTTTAACCATAAAAGGAGAGGCTTCTTGGCAGAATTTTCTGGTGACTCCACAAAATAATAGAACAATGCTCGATTAGCCACCGGGTCTATTGTTACATACCCTGCATACTGATCGAAATTCACTCCTTCAGGCTGACCGGGCAGCGCGGTGATCTTGTCAGCTTGCATCAACCCTTTTTGTGATCCTACATACACTGCAGAGTTGTGACTATCTTCCAAACCATCTACTTGAGCTTCAGCCCATAATTCAGGCCGAGGAGGGTTCGAGGATTTTCGAGACTTGATCAACCTGTTGAGATTGTCAATCTGGTTTCCCTTGCATGATTTTAGGAAACTTGCAGGGAAGTAGCAAGGCAATATTAACAGCACCAGCCATATCACTGTGACTTTTTTCATTGCTGCAGCTAAACTTGATTCAGATATGAATATGAAGAATTTAGTGCCCTCAGCACTCGAGAGCCAATGCTAACTTATATAGTAAATTAATGCTAAAGGCGACAAAGTACTATAAGGGTATAATTTTTATTATTGATGTTTAAGTCTTGTTCCATTTTGAAGCCAACGTATACAGCTTGCAACACTTGTTTTAGAAATTTGCTGGGACCGGTATATGTATGATAATACCATTATTGCCTCTTGAACCTGGTTTGGAATTTGGAAATGTTCTTACATTCTCTTTTCTTGTCCTTCTGCACAGCTGTTACCTTTACTTGTTAGAATGGCTAGCTACTATTTGAGCAGGGAAATAGTGCGTTTTTCGTCCTACTCCGATTTTACGACCTTTTCTAAATGCTAAAAATGAATAATTGGTCCCAAGAATGTTTATATTGCTCAATTATTCCAAAATTTTGAGTGCATTATTTCTTTATTTACTTGACTTTGATACAATTTTCACATAGGATCCGATCCTTATCTTAATCTGTATAGGATTCATTCCTTGTTTTTATCTGAATTGTCTCTAATAAGTAAAACTCTTTCTCAGCAGATCACAACTTTTGCTTATGATATTTCTTTATAAAAAATTTTCCCAATTTAGATTTTTATATATAGGAATAGATAGATAATAAAAAGGAAGAAATCAAAACTACAAATGTGAGCTGATATGAAATGAAACTCATTGCAGAAGGGAAAAAAAAAGAAGGAAAGCGACAATAATATATGACAGCAGAAATGCTTGAATTGGACTTAAGATTTTTTGTTTAGAAATAATCTTATTGGATTTAGAAAGTTAATTAACAGTACATTAATTTCCAGCTAATATGATGTAATAATTAGAAGACTTCTCCAATCTAAGAGGATGGTGGAAGCTTTCCCTCTAAGAAGGAAGAAAAGAGAACCAGTGCTCGAGCTGGCTGATAACTAGGAACAAAATGTCCAGCTCCTCTTACAGTTACAAAAGTCAGGTTTTGATATTCAACAGCATAGCCTCCAACCTTTGAAAAAAAAAAAAAAATTTAGCTTTGATTAATTAATACAGATTCATAGTTTAAAAGCAAATATAAATTTAATGAATTTTTATCCAAATTAATTATTATTACCTCCCCTTGAGTGTACCAAGGATACCAGGGAGTCTTAATGGGAATCCCCAACTTGTTAATGGCATATCTGCTACATGTTACAGGCAAGACACCATCTGTGTCACCACTGCAATAATAATGACATTAAACATGATTAACATTTTGATTCTTGTTCCTCTCATTGGGCCTATATCAAAGTGTTTCTCCAAAAGTTTAAGCAATTGGACATTAAAAAGTTGATTAAGAATTGAACATGTTTTTCAAATGACCTAACCTGTAGATCCAAACACGAACCCCACTCTCCATTAGTCCCTTAATGATTGGCAACACAGTTAATGGTTTATCTTTCCAGAGTCTATATATAACTCCACTGTTTTCAGAATAAAATTTATCAGGATTCCACCAGGATTAATGATCAATTATAAAATATCTGAAACAGGGTAGACTTAAATGGTGCAGTAACATTGCCTGCAGGATTTCCATGGATAAGGAAGAGCAGTAACATTGGCATGAAGTGCCCTTTGAACTTGTGGAATGTTCAAGTAGGAATGAAGATAGTTTTTTGAGCAGGGATCAAAGACAGAAACCTGTTTTGTCTGTTAATTAGCACTTAATTAGCAGGATTTGTAATGTGCAAAAAAACAGAAAGAGTAGATTTTACTCACAGACTTGGAAGATGAGGAGGAATTGCACAAGGGAGCATAGATGTCATAAGCATATATGTTTCCAGCAACATCATTTACTTTATCCACAAATTCCAGGCAAATCTTGGATGAGAAATTCAGTGTAGAATAATCACAATTGGATGCAATTCCATTGTACATTTCATCTGATATAAGTGCATGGGTCCAATAGAAATCCACTCCTCCTTTCAAGCTTGTTTCAAAATCAATATAAGCATTACCTATCTAATTAATACACCCAAAAAAAGTGTTAATTAAAAAACCCATAGTGGCTAATTGCTAAAATATTGCATATAAAAAATCATAGAAACTTACAGCAATTCCTTTTAGATTGATTATTATGGTTTTACTTTTATTGGTGAACTTGTTGTTTTGTAGTATAGTGTGAGCAAGTTGGGGTACGTAATGGCCTGCATAACTCTCTCCTGTGATGTAAAAATCCCTGGCTTTATACTCAGGAAATCTTTCTAGCCAATTAACAAGAAAGGTGTAGGAATCTTGGGCAGTTCTTTGATCCCCACTCAGTTCATAGTCTGAAGTTGTGTTTGAGTACGAGAATCCAACACCGGCAGGAGATTCTAAGAAGATGATGTTGGCATCTGAAATAAACCCAGACACAAATAAGCCTCATAATAAATAGTGACCGATTTTTGGGTTTAAATTCCATAGGAAGAAATAAACCAAGAAACTCACCCTTATTCCATGCATACTTATTTCGGTGCAGAGTTTTGCCATCTTTCTTAACTCTAAATGGCCCAAGTTCCATCATAGCTCCATTTCCAAATGAAGAACAACCAGGCCCTGCCCATCATCAAAAATCAGCAAGCCCATTACTTATGAGTCCCAAAATTAGCCCATTTACATGAATAATTGCAATGGGTTGCCTGGAAACTAGGCTTGCAATTTCCAGAATTCAATTTCTTACAAAACATTGCAAAATCCATTCTAGTAGGAAAAAAAAAAAGCATGGAAAATGCATTACCTCCATTAAGCCATAAAACCAGAGGCTTGGAAGAAGAATGATGAGGTGACTCGACGAAATAATAAAACAAAGCCCTGCCGGCTTCAGGATCAACCGTCACATAACCTGAATACTGATCAAAATTCACCCCACCAGGTTGTCCCGGCAAACTTGCAATTTTATCAAGCTCTTTAAGACATTCTTGCTGGCCTATGTAAACAGTTGATGAATCGTAATTCCCTGAGTATTGTGTTTCCCATGTTGATGATGAAATATTCTGCTGATGATCTGAATTAAGTTCCTGCCTTAAGAGCTTAATTATGTTCAAGTACTGTGTGCCTTCATAGCAGTGAGTGAATCGTGCCTGCAGAAGCAGGCAAAAGAGAGAAGATACCCAAATGATGATGATTAATGCAGCATTTCCCATTTTGTTTTAGATGCCTTTTGATTCACTTTGTATAACTGGGTCCTGCTTAATTTATATACTAATGCTATATATGTTCTAGGTTATGAAAATGATGATGGGAAATCTGATCGATCAACCATATATTTGACTATTAGTACCTATATGATCTTTTTTAAAATCTCTATATTAAATAATCGGGCACTTGAGAAGTTACACTTTCCATCAAATGCTTTTTTGTCCAACAATTAGGCAGAATATATTTAAGTATTAATTGTGAATTAATATCTGCTGTCTGCTGAGTATGAATTTACAAATTCATGTAGGTGGGATAATCTAAATTAGTATGATGTATAATAATCTTTTGGTAAATTTTTTAAAATTTTGATAACTATGATAAAATTATATAATATATATTGCTAAATCAAAAAACTAATTAGAAAAGATGGAAGTAAGTAAGATTGCTTTATCACAAGGTTTCCATCTTTGACTTATAATCGTATTATAATCTTGTTGAATTGAACTTTGGCACCAATGTATTTACATTGTGATCTGGTTTCACTCAATGTTAAGCTGAGTCCAGCTGTGGAACACTTCCGAAGTCAAGAAGAGTAGTAGTTTCAAAATATAAATGAGCATCTTGAAAGCATTAATTATGAAAATTAATGAATGAGCTTCTGCTATAGGCGGTTACATTTGATTTAGATGCCTAATTATTATATTTGGTATTTTTTGAAAACTAACATGTGTGCGGGGATAGCTCAGTTGGGAGAGCGTCAGACTGAAGATCTGAAGGTCGCGTGTTCGATCCACGCTCACCGCATTTTTTTTCCAAAATTCATGGCCTTTTTTGGATTAGAGGGCCTAAATATATAAGCTGTAAATGGGGGTGGTGGGCATTCTCAAGTCTTTGTCGTAATCCTAAAAAAGATTAAAAGGTACACACATTTCAACATCACCATCTGCCACTGAAAGAGAGGCTACATATATACATACATATGCCCTGGAATTCTCACTAACTACCAAATTTATAAAAAAGTTTCTTTGACTTATAACATAACATAAGATACTTTATCATCTCTTTTGAACCTCTCAACATCTCCCCATTCGATGTTGTTGCATTTTTATAACAATTAGAGCTTAAAATTTGTTGTTTAGTTTGCTTTCTTAATGCAAACAAGAATGAATTTTAGTGGAAAACCTGCTTTCTAATTTGTTTATTACTACTTTATTGTCAATATTCTAGGCCCCTTGTCTTTTTTCTTGGCTTCTTGAGACCGACCTGGGGAAAAACACTAATGGTAGTGGAATATATGTTTTGATTAAAATCCTTAACTAAAAAATGCAATGGGTTCATTTCAGCTTCTTATTTTACTTTTTCTGCTTTTTTTTTTCCCCTTTTTTCTTGGACCACATTTATGGAGCAAACATGGATGATTCTCACCTTCCTTTGTTGAGATCTAATGTAAAAGCCACTCATCTATATATGTTTGCTTTAAAAAAAAAATGCGCGTGTAGCATGGATTTTTATAGCATTAGATTTGCTGTCTTTTGATCAGAAGACAAGCTCTCTTATGGAAGATAGTGGCCAGATAGGCCAGCTGTCAAACTGCTAAGTTTTCCACTCTTATTTTAGGCCTAGGATGGGATGGGAGGGACACTAGTTACTGTTCCACCCCAAAGTGAATTTCATAATAATTCATACCCATCTCCTTCCTTTGTTATTGATTGCAACATGAAATTACTTTTACATCAAAAGCATTATGATTAAGCCGCATCTATTCTAATTAACAAGAGTCGGAACATAAATTCGATCCCTGAAATATATTATATTAGTTTTTTTATACCTCAATATATATTATATAGTTGAAAACACTTTAATTTGTCTCGCTTTTGACTCGAAAAGAATTAGTCTAGGGTCACTAAAGATTGATCAGATGCACTTGATTAAAAAAAATCCACTATGATTAAGCTCCATAATTTCAATAATAGTAGAAGCTAGCAAATATCTCTTCATCTTTATTAGAGTTTAGACTTCAAGTAATAATCAAATGCAGTGGCTTGGAGCCCCCCAAGCCAAAGTGGCTTTTTGAGCTTTTGGCTCTAAAGAGATAGTACCTTTCAGCATGTTGCTACTTTTGCCCTTTTATCATCAACTCTACTGCACAAATCCAATGCCAATTCATTTTATTTTGGCCTGGCTCTCCTGCTTAAAAGTAACCATATAAACCCCATGGATGAACTATGAATTGAATTAGCTTCCAAATTGAGTAGGACCATTGCCTTTGAGAGGCTTTGACCTTTTTTTTTATTAGTAGATAGATATCTCCAAAAATCAGCAACACATTGGAGATCGATTATGCATGGTCCCTTGCCATTGGAGATTATGGTCCATTGCCAATTGCCATATCCCATTGACTCTATTCCAATACTTTGCACTATTTTTCATTTGCAATCATCATTTCGTGTAGGGATCTTCATTTTTTTATTATAATTATTCGATTATAATAATATTCTAACACCAAATGTTAAAGATTTTGTGATCTCGAGGGCATGTCTATGTAATGATAGTTGTCTTATTGGAGTTAGTGATGTTTTAATGAAATTACTGTTCTTTTAATTGCTTGATCGATGATGCAAATTATGAACATTATGGGTCATGGGATATAAAAGAAGAACTAATTAAGAAAGGTGAAGAAAAGATAAACAATAAAGATGGGGAACAGAAAATGGTTAAAGAAAAGGAAGATGACAGCTTTAGCGAAAGAGGGTACAATGATTTTAGTTGCTTGACAAATTGATGCCATTTCATCATCAATAAAAGTGACCACTCTCAATAAAGTTTTAGAGCCATATAAATTGTTGAAGGTTTATTTTTCTTTTTTCCTTTTTTGGACAAGTGAAGACGTGTATATAGGCTAAATGTCTTTCGTGGGGTATATATTATGGTCCTTATAGATAAAATCTGGACCACCATTTCGTCTTAACTTTTTTGTTTAGCTTGCTTAAAAGTTAAAAGCCCTACTAATCCAAGACCAGACCAATGGATCATTTTTAAGGGTAATGGAGCTTGATGGGATCACAGTCATCACATCATTCAATTTACCTATTAAATTTAATGATTCTCCATGTCTCTCAATAGACATGTATTTCTCTTTTGGGGGCTCAACAATGACCTACCTTGCTTTCATTTCACACATTTTTGTAAAAGTTCTTCAAGCTTTTACTCCCAACTCCATGGCGGCCGTCTTACCATTTATCAACTCGTGCTCAAACTTATCCAAGAAGTTCATGTTAATCGAGCATGGACTCCTGGTCTAATGGCATGGAGCGCTTAATGTCCCATTCGGTAAGGTAGGGGTTTGAACCCTTGTCATGTATTATCTCTCGTCGCCTATAATTGTTATTGTGCAACAAGAGTACCATGAGAAAAAAATAATTTATTTGATCTCTTAACTCAACCAAAAAATTTTAAAATAGTAAAATAGAAGAGGGAGCAACCGTCCAATAATTACTAAATTATGACTTGCCAATTACTAGACAATTTGAATTGGCTCAAAGTATTTGTCCTAGTTTTAACAGAACCGATTACGGTGGAAAAGAAAAACATATATCAATGTAGAAACGAAATGTTGGTACTTTGGTAGGTCCTAATGTCTTGTTTTATAATGAAAAAAAAAAGAAGCAATGTTTGGTGACAGATCAATCCAAAGAGGTTGAAGAAGGAAAAATCTAATTCAATTTCCATACCATGGCCCCCATTAATAAGGGATCGTTGCCAATGACAGCTTCTGGCTAGCATCACGATCGAGCAAATTAACCTTTTACCCAATGCAATGCTGAATAAATTTCTTGCACAAATTTTCTCCTTACAGCTTTCAGATTGCTATAAGAATACACACAAATTTAACAAATTAATGACAATTTTCCATTGTTCGTCTAGTTTGAACTGGGATTTTCAATGCTGATACCCATGGTCAAAGAGATTTTTCCATGTGAGGATTCATAAGGATTTAAATATTGGAAGAGAAATCTATACATATATGTTTTAATCTTCTCATTTCATTGCCTCAATGCAATGGAAATTAGAGAAACTAAGATAAGAATCACATAAATATATATAATAGTTATAATAATTGTGATTAATAGAAAATTAAATTTGATAGACTCATAGACAACTACTTGTCGGGTACCTGACAGTGATTTGAGTTCAGTTCTTTGATATAATTACTAAAATAATTAGTCTTGTTGATTTGATTATTATTATTATGATGTTAAAACCTCCAGTTCAATCAAAATATATATTAACTGATAGCATAATCAATGTATATATGTTATATCAGAGAAATTTTCATTTTGATTAGCTTATCTTGAGAATATTGACATCTCATCATGTAGGAAGAATGGTCAGCCCTCGCTGATTCACTGCCACTGGACCCTGTATATATAACCACAACACAAGCAAACTTTGTCTCAATGTCCCTCCTCATTCTAACAATTTATCTTTCTTAATTTTAATTAAGTAAACTTTACTCATTATTATATATAATATTAATTACCTTTAACAAGATGCATATTCTGCATCGACAAAGAAGAGGGAGAGAACATGAATGAACTATATATATAAGCTACTAAAATTGTTTAGCTTATAATACTCATTGACCTTGAATTATTAAAAAAGTGTCAACAGTTTAACATTTCAATCCTATGTATTTAAGATTATTTTACTCATACCCTTTGTTTTTTCTTTGAACATCTAACTCTCGATCAACACTAACCTTGTATATATAATGTGACAAATTCATGTGTTAATGTCTAATGTCTAAGTGTCGTCGATGAGTTATGTGATTGTTGAAAAAAATAAAATATGAGAATGAAATTGTTTAATTCTATCTAAAATTGTCTGTACTAATTCTAGTTGTGATATAATATAATCATTATGATAAGTTGGTTCATAATTATAAGTTTTACCAACATAAAGCTAAAGGTTGCTACCAAACTATAATTAAGAATTAGTTTTTGATACATCAACATCTACAATTTATTACTACTAACATGCACCACAGTACCACTAATATTCAGGGGAATTAGTTTGTTAGTTCGTACCCTAAATTGTTTTGGCTGAGAAAAAAAAAACATGTTCAGACCTTAAACTATTCAAGTGGTATATGTATACTGAAAATTTTAACATAACAATAATGTTTAAACCTTAAACTATTCAAGTGGTTAGCCATTGTCGTATCTAAAAGTCTCATTTTCTTGTCATTTATTACTTGAAATTTTACAATAATTTACTACATTAGAAAATGGGAAAAATTAAACATCTTATTTGGCATTAATTGTCCAAACATCAATTGCCTTCTTCATAGTTGGTTTATATGATTTGGATTTTGGACTACCTCTCTAGTCATCATTTAACAATGACTTGATGAAATGCATATACATAATTAAAAAAATGCTGAAAATTTTAATATGCCTGAATTATCAAAACAGCTAATACTGATTTGATTCTACGAAAAAAAAAAAACTGATTTGAGCATTTAATTAAATGTAAACATATGGTTGCTTTATGAGTCCCCATCACATGGTTATGGGTGGTGAGTCCATTTCCTTTATAACCCAAAATTAATCAAAGAAATCATTTCTTTCATAATAGTTTTTCTTTTCCTCATCTTCAGGTCGAAAATGGGTTTAATTAAAAAAAATTTCTAATTTGACGTAAATCTTTTCAATATTCGTCGATCTCACTGTACCGATTACCGAACAAAGTCCTAAATATAAAAGGATTTAATAGATTTTTTTTTTTTTTTTAAAGAGAAGGGAAGCTTGAGAGAAGGCTTACTTACTCTTTAACAGAGGGAAAACTTAACGAAAACGCCAGATATGGACATTGCACGAGACGTGGGGTTTCAAAAATTTAAGGATCCAATCTTGGTTTTTAACCTTTTTTATTTTTTTGTGTTTAAAAAACTAGCTCCAACTTATATATAGAAAGTTAGAACGAGTATGAATATTAAAATTCCAGATCATGCTTATTGTTCAAAATCAACCTTATATCTCTTAATTATTTAATGAGCAAAATATATATTTTAAAATCAATATTTCTATTTTTTTAATTTGGAGCGGTGGTCGTTGACTACCGCCTACCGCCACATTCATGGAAGACGGTAGTTCTGTTCTGTCCTATGGAGGAGGTATAATGCTTAGTACAAAAATAGAAAAGTACTCGATTATTTTTTTTTAATTTCAATTTGCTTTTTTCTTATTCTTAAATTATAATATAAAATAAAATTATCTTCTCTATTATTTTTTTTCTCATAAAAGGTAAAGGTAGTAATAAAATAAGTAAATAAAGGATTATTTGTTCAAAATAAAGGATTTTTATACGAAAATTAATTGAAATTTGGAAATATCATATTTCTCACAATTCGATATTCACGGATAAAAAATGGATTATGGCTTTGTAAAATTGTTAAAAGTGGATCATCTTGAATTTGATGGTTATTGCAATTTGCAATATGACAATTTACTACTTCTTTTTGGTACATCATAATTGTTATATATAATATTTTTGATCTCTTATTTAATTATTTCGATAAGAAAATCAATTTCTCTTAATGCGAGCAAAGATGAAGAAATGGAAAAAAAAAATTGGTGAAAAGAAATGGAATTTTTTAAAAGAAAAAAAAAGAGTGCCATTTAATTGTATTCCTTAAAAAAGGTCAAAATGTCTGAATGCAAGGTGTTAATGCTCATTTATTATTTTCTTGACTACCCTTTTTTATACTACAATCATTATATATCTTCAATCAAATACTAGTAGTACTACTGAATTCACATTTAACAATTGAATTCCATAATTAATACACACACTGAATTATTAATGCTAACCATATATGAAAATGTGAAAAAATCTGATAAATGATGGGTAATGACCATGAAATGAATGGAGGAGACTTTCCAACCCAACAAATAAGGCTAATATTCTTCCAAATTGATTTAGAATTGCAAATGAGATGCAGTCAAAAATAAATAATAATAGAGGAAGTCGAAGCAATAAGAAGAAAGTGAACGCATATTAAATTGTAATAACCAGAAAACCAAAAAATGTTTAGTTGGCAAACATGTGATTTGTGCAGCTTTTGCCTACACAAACCAGCCCATTACCTCTAATTATGACTATTATTAACTAATTAAGCATAAAACCACACCTAATTCTCCAAAATTTCTAAAAACAAACCCCCCATTTTTAGTCACAATATAAAAAATCTTTCCTATTTTTCACCTTTTTTTCCTTTTTTCTCATAAACACCAGAAAAGGGGAATTTTAATTACTTATTTTTTACCAATTATTATTATTATTCTTCTTATTATTCCATAGGGATAGAGTCAACCCCAATAACCCATCATCACATATCATGGAGATATGGACCATTTTTCTTTTGTTTAGTTATATATTAACCAAAAAAAAACTCCCTCTCTTTTTAAGCAAACTGAGAGAAGAAAATCATGCAGTTTCTGGAATCTTGAAAGAGGGGAAAAAAAAAGAAGAAGAAAACTTGGGGTTAAAAAGGGAAGTGAAGAAGAATGTATTTAGTAGGCAGTAGCAAGTAAGAAAGTGGAAAAAGAGAAGACGCACGTTGATTCATGATGACGCAGAGAGGAGAGTGTTTTTGTGCGTGGAGTTTATGTACGGCTCTATCTTCCTCCCAAGATGCGCATTTTTTTGCCTTTTTTCACCCCCAAAGCTCCACCTTCCACTTAACTCGCTTTCCTTTTTGGCTTTAAAAATAAATTGTTTGTTCATCAAAACACGACACTTCTGCAAAACCTAGTAGTAACCTACTTTCTTTGTTCCTGTTAGAGTTGTGTCGGTCTTGCTTCTTCCAACGATGTTAAAATATGAAAAGCTTTGTCATTTAGTCTTACTTGCTGGGAAGCATTGAAGTTTTGTCGGTTTTGTAATGGAAAGTTTAACTTTTTTCTTTTAAAGGTCTGAATCTGATCATACTCTGTTTTTAATTTTCGTATAACTTAATTGTTTTTGGTGTCCTATGGTGATTTTTGAAGTTTTTTTTGAATTGGGTTTGTTTTTTGCAGATTTGGTAAGTCGAAGGTGTTGAAAAAAAGATGAATACCAGAGCCAGAACGACTCTGCAATCTAGGAAAGTTCCAGGAAAGAATGAAAAAGTAATAACTGATCACAAGTATCAAGAATTTTAATGGCCCATGGATTTCAAGTTATTATTTTTTTAATATACTTTGTTGTTTTGAAAAACGGTTTGTACTGTTCATAAGAAAGTGATTATGTTTTTCAATTTCAAGAAGGCGCTCTCCAGGGGATGAAAGCTCCTGGGAATTTTTTTTGAAAAGTTGGCATCTTTGAATGGAATCCAAAGTTGAAAGTTGGGTTTTTTTTTTTAATCAATTTTATAAATCTTAAATGAAAGAAGGATTCTTTTCAAGTCCCTAAAGTTTGAATGTTTGAAATCACTTGAAGGAGAAGGTAGAAATGCAGGGGAGCAAGCCAGCCATTGCCACGACTGCAATTAAAAATCGACGAGCCTCAAGCAAAGAGAAAAAAATGGCCCTACAACAAGATGTACAGACTTCTTTTCTTGAACAGAGTGAATTTTTCTCTTCTTTTTTTTAAAAAAAAACTCTAGGACTTAATTTTCTTATATCTGTTTTGTTGATCAGGTTGATAAACTGAAGAAGAAGCTCAGACTTGAAGAGAACATTCACAGAGCTCTGGAGAGGGCTTTTAATAGACCTTTGGGAGCTTTGCCTCGTCTTCCTCCATATCTTCCTCCTTCTGTTAGTAATTCACCATCTCATTGACTCCTTATATTGGGTTATGTTATATTTGTCTTTTTCAATGATTTAAAGAAACGATCGATTAGAAGAAGAATGACCCCATATTGCCAGTAGAAGAATTTTGAAGGAAGAAACAGAGGAAGTAATGGAAATGAATTTCCAAACCCGAATACTAATGATTGGAATTCTGATTTTGTAGACATTGGAGCTTTTAGCAGAAGTGGCAGTTTTAGAAGAGGAAGTTGTTCGGTTGGAAGAACAGGTCGTGCACTTTAGACAGGACTTATATCAAGAAGCTGTTTACATATCATCTTCAAAAAGGAACATAGAGAATTCAGCTGATTTGAGTGAGCCATGCTTGGATAAGAGTCCTAGACTTGAGCAACCTAAGAATTCATCTCGTAATGCACCCATTGCAATGCATTTGCGATCAAAATCAGGTAGGCTTTTGGGTTGTTTGATTAATCTTTGAATATCATTATTGAATTTAGTACTCAGTGAAAAAAAAAAAAAGTAGGCCTTTAAACTCTTTCCTCAATTCATTGTTCTTTCAGATGATGGGAGAGGGAAAGAAAACCAGTCATGTACTAATTCCACAAAAACCAATAAAGGATCCTTGGTGCATAAACCCCAATCAATAAGAACTCCGGTGAAGAGGCCTCAGATTGATTCAAAGCCGGCAGAGAAACGTTTAGAGCCTCAAAAACTGCAGGCATGAATCATTTCAATAAAGTTATAGTAGAATTATTTGCAGTAAATTCAGTATTGACTTGTTTTATGTGTACAGCTAGAATGCAAAGTGAGAGACCAAGATAATGCAGAAGCAAGAATTACTACTAGTACTACTCCAGATGAGAAAATGGTGGGAGAAGATGGTCCAAATAAAATTTCTGAGGAACTTGTAAAATGCTTGTCTACTGTTTTCTTAAGAATGAGCTCAACTAAGAGGAAGTCTGCTGCAGAATGTTTTCCTTCATTATCAATGTTGGATTCCCAAGAAAGCAATTACGAGACAGATTTTCGGGATCCTTATGGTATTTGTTCAAGTGTTGGAAGGAGAGACATTGGTCCATACAAGAATTTATTTTCAGTAGATGTTACTTCAATCAATCCAAATCGAACATCGAATTCTTTGTTTCTGCTGCACAGGTTGAAGTAAGTATCTATTATATCATTAGTTTCTATTTTCATTTAATGTATTTTAGTGTTTGTCAAAATGCTAAGGAATTGTGATGTTGAATTTTCAGACTCCTTCTCAAGAGACTTGCCTCCACCAACTTGAAGAACCTCAACCATCAGGAGAAGCTTGCATTCTGGATAAATATCTACAATTCCTGCATGATGAATGTATGTATGGACTAATGTCAACTGTTGGTTTAATTTGTATTTGTATTCAATCCCGGCATCTTATTGTGATATTATTCTATCTCTTCATTGCATTTAGTTTCTGTTACCATATCTGGTTTATTTATAGTTGGTGGAATCATTAATTGCATGATGTTGATTCAGGCATTCTTAGAACATGGAGTACCGGAGAGCCCAGAGATGGTTGTGGAATTGATGAGAAAGGTATGGTTGTACCAGAACACATGGTCTCAGTCATTCTTAGGATACTATTCTGTTTCATATGCGACCACGTTGACCCAAATGAACTTCTATCAAACAAATAGAAGTCTCCCAGGGGTCAATTTACCTGTAGATTTATCTGTAATATTGCAGTTAATCAGTTGCTTTATACATGATACAGGCAACCATAAACGTTGGGGGGCATTCGCTAAATGCAATAACTATTGAACATTTCATTCTCAGATTGCCTTACCACTCAAAATTTGTAAGTGTTACTTCGTTTCAAGCTTTATTTAGATGAATCATCAATTCTTACACTTACATTCTTAGCAGACATTTCCAAAGGGTGCCAAGAATGATGAAATGACTGTCAGGAGCTTATTCGGATTGGAATTATCTGAACCATTGGTAACATTTGCCCTCTCATGTGGAAGCTGGTCCTCTCCTGCAGTAAGTTTTGTAATTTTATATGAAAGTGAAGTTTGGTTTAATTTTCTTCTGCACTTAGTCAGCACCCACTTCTTGCATAATTAGAGAAGTCTTTTCAGTGGTCCTCAGCATTCACTCTATAATAATTGACTTGAATGGTATGCATAACCAAGTATTTTTGCGCCATAGTAAAAATATAGAAACATTGTTCACGAGCAGGGCATTTTGTTTTATTTGCAAATCATAAGCAATTGTTTTCTTCTTTCTCCTCTTTCTAGCTCCATTTTAGTTAAGCATTGCACTTGCTAGCTTCACATGATTCTGCTCGTTGATTTATCGGTTCTGTCAAATGAAGGTGCGAGTATATACTGCTGCTCAAGTTGAGAATGAACTAGAAGTGGCTAAGAAAGAGTACTTGCAAGCTGCAGTAGGAATTTCATCAACTAAATTTGCAATCCCAAAGCTGTTGGATTGGTACTTGCTCGACTTTGCGAAAGACTTGGATTCATTGCTTGATTGGATTTGCCTTCAGTTACCTAGCGAACTAGGGAAAGAAGCAATCAAGTATCTTGAAAGAGCTAAAAGTGAGTCTCTTTTAAAGTTTGTTCAAATTATGCCATATGAGTTCAGCTTTAGGTACCTTTTATGCACATAATAATAAGTATTGAAATTTTGCTTACACAGTTTCTTAAGGGTATTGAAGTATTGCTTTTTGTACACAATCTTAGATTAGATAAAAAAAAAAAATTAAAGGTGTAACTTAGTCTTCTGATCTTTACATTGTAAGTAGCTGTCACAGGAATGTTCATTAGGGATTTCTGCATATGTAATCAATAAGTACATTTTGGGAAAGAGATATACAAAAAGAAAAGTGATTTTTTATTGCAATTTTCTCAAAGAGAGGAGCCATGAACTTAAATGGTGTTGAATGATAATGTCCTTAATGTTCTTGAGATGATTGCCAACTACTTGGACATTGATATTTCAATAAGACTCTGAAATTTTTTTCTTCAACAAAATAAAAATTAGGTGTAAGCAAAGCAATGATAGCTCAACATTCTGTCCACCATGTTAGTTTATCACTGTCCATTAAATGTCTCTTTAAAAGGAGAAACAGAACTGAATTCCCAATTATTAAAAATGGTGAAGCCTTGCATTCAAGGGAAAGCAATTGATATCTGATGCAGGAAAACCCTAATAATACCACCAAATTTTATCTCTTGTTGTGGTCCAAAAAAAGCAGGCAAGGTTTTTTCCCAATCACCTTAGTTGTTTTAATTCAATGCGTGGAATGCCAAGGTGCCATTTCCATACTAACTCTTGCTGTACCATTCATTGATTATGACCTGTTTGGACACCCTACACTTACTGAAGAGCAATACCAATAATGGAACTTTTGATTTCTAATTTGATTTTGCTAGAATGTATGTATGTCCAGTTGTCCACCAAATCATGACAATTCTAAACTACAATTTTCTTCATGTTTCCATGTTGATTCACATTGAATGCCTCAATAAATTTTGTTTGTTATACAAGATAACATAGACAGATAATTTAGTACCAAGGAAATTAGACAGAAAACAAGGCAGGGCTTTGATTTTCGTGGGTTCAATTCAATTGAATTAAACAAATGTTGTCCAAAACTAGGCAACTAGCACCCATTGTGAAACCCTGGAAGAGGAGTTGGGAATTGGGGTTGTTGGTGGTGGGATCAAAACAAAACTTTTGTCTTTGGCTCAAACATATTAATGGGAAAGTAAGTAATAAGGTGGTCCTGACTTTTGTCCCACTTGATACTGATACGACCATTGTGAAGATTACATGGATCAGATTTCAGCTGTAATCTTGCATGGGATGAAAGCAAAGTAGCAAGAAAAACAACAATAACATTCGAGGGGTCTTTTTGAAGCGATTATTTCTCACACCCAATACTCCAAATGCTAAGCTAAAGCGGTAGCACTAGGCTGCTGCTGCTGCACATGCTAAGCCATGCCAATGCCATGCGTGCCAGGGCAGTGGGCAGTGAGTAAAGTCCTTTTCACATTGTAATTTATAACAGTTTTCTTTCAACTTTTTGGGTTTGGGGGCTGAATCACATACAAAAGCAAAAGATGATGATGAACTGCAAAAGTTCTTATTGGAGTTTGTAATTGTTGGGTGGAAGGCCTTTCTGTAATTCTGTGGAAGAGTGATTTTTGCAGGTCTCAATTCATTGCAGCAAAATTTGTCAGCTTTTTTTTTCTCCAGGGATAACTTGAGAAAAATGTCAACAAAATAGTTGTAGTTTTCCAATGTTCTTTTGGGCCAAATAATCCACGATAATAAGTGGGATTGGACTACCCAAACAGTTTTTGGTCCATTCAAGTATCTTTGAATGGGCTTTAAAATAGTCCATGAATCCCTTAATTGATTGACTCTAGTTTCGTCTAATGAGAAATTGGGTTAACCGGCCCAAATTAATTTTGGATTGGACATTGGGGAGATTCCTCATGAGAACGCTTGTCACTTCTCAAGCAAATTTCCGTAAGTTAAGCTTCATTTTTAGAGAAAATTCCATAAGCAAGTTAAACCGACTATAGTATGTAATTGGGGATTTCAGGAACTAATTAAAACATTTCTTGATTGGATAAAGTTAAATAAAGAAATTGGCCGTGAAACAATATACCCAAGTCGTCCCTGTTGGGAGATTCACCCACCATAACCAGATACACAACACGGGTCGGATCCGAATTAGTCAGAGCAAAACCCTAGATACCGGATGTGATAAAAAAAAAAATACCCAAATGGTGTCTCTTATTCTTGCTTTAGTGTGTAATTTTCTCTTTCACTATCAAAATCAATTTTGTTAATTAATTACTCCAAATCACTATCGACGTATTACGTATAAATATTCTTCATGGCAGCATGAATGGGAAAAGGTGTCACAATTTCATGAAAGAAAATTTGGCTTTTTTTCTTTTTATTATTAGGTAATTAATCAATTAGACTACTGAATCTTACAAAAGGAATGTAGTCATCTTGTAGGAAAATCAAACAAAATGGCGCAACTTGGTTAGGATAGGAGGAAGTTGATGAGATTTGATGGGCCTTGTTTGTTAGCTTTCATTCAAGACCCCAACGTAAGAAAGTTTTCAACGTCGGGCGATAAGATCAATGGCCTCAAAAAGGCTACACCAACCAAACACAGCCAAGCCCTATATCTGGTTTAGAATTGAAGTTTTCTAATTTCTTCTACTCACAAAAGTCTAACCATCTAGAACTCATGAATCAGTCGTATTAGCGAAACTTTTTAGCACATGTTCGTTCTTCACTTACCACCTATTGATTCATTTTTTAAGATAGCAAGTAATTTATTTATATACTAATCCAATGTCAAGAATATATATGAGGCAATTTAACTAGTGGTCTTCACGTCTTTTTGGTTATAATAGTAGAAATATATATAATTCGATACGTTCACACTAACAACTTGTTATTAGTTACAACTATATATTGATTCACAATTAATGAATTAATCCTAATTTAAATTTATTCATACCTTAAGAGGAAGAAATTCTCAGGGTAAATATTTTCTCTATTAAGATTCGAATTTAAGATCTTACTTAAAGAACTTCCATTCATCGTGTCACAGCATGTGGTGTTGATATATATATGTTCACACTTTACAAACTTAAAACGGACTATGCCGTACCATATCATTAAGTTAAATCATTAGGAAAAAATTTAAGCACTATCATAATTACTTAAGCTTAAGGTTAAAATTATAGTAAAATGAAAATGCTCCCATTCCACGACACCTGCAGCCAATAACATTTCAAATTCAACTTAGAAGTTTTAACTTTAATGGAAGTCATGTGCAAAATATGAACAAATGAGACTGCAATTAATTTTTTGATATCTTTGCAAAGCGTCGGTTGCATCGCTTTCTTTCTCAAATGTTATGGTAACAGGTAACCAATGCGAAAACTGCACACCACCTAAACTATTGCTTTCATATATTTATTCATGGCAGAGATTTAAAAACTGGGTTCTCTCTAAAATATTTCAAAAAAAAAAATCCCACAATTCCCACAAGAAATCTGCATTCTAACCGTTAACCTAATTTATTATACAGTTTTCATAATTTCATTAGTCATTACTACCAAAAGAACCCAAAAAATTTGGTAATCCATGACGGTTTTTCCAGGTGAAAGTCTGTGATTCAGTTGACCCTAAAAGCCTCCTGTTAAAATCAAATAAATACTTGGACGTAAAGCTACAAATGATGGCATTAATGATGTAAAAAAAGAAGAAGAATTTGATTTTAAGTTTAACTGTCAAAATTTTGTTTATGTGTGATTAAATTATAGGATTAATGTATGTCTATGTCTACTTAAGCTTCACGGAAAATTCAAACATTGGTGGGTCACCATTAACACTCTGATTAATTAGCAATTCTCTTACATAAGAACCCAAAATTAGAATATATAAATATAAGTAACCAACCTTCTTCCTTCCCCAATCCCCCATGTGATTGAAGAAGAATCAAAATATTAATATCAATTAATAGACAAAAAAAAGGCCATATTCCATGACTTTTTATAGTAGAAAATCATAGAGGAAATAATTCACTTTGGTTTTGGTATTAAAAGGCGGCTATATATTTGGTCAAAAAACTCTACCTTCTTCTTCCTTTACCAGCTGTCTCTCTCTCCTTGCTCTTTCTCACTTCCTTCCTCTGTTTTTATATCTAAGCTCTTTACCAAACTTTTGGCTTGTCACTCTGCTTCAATACCCAAAGCGAGTTATCAAAAAGGAAGAATAAAAAAATGGAAGTTATGGTGCCAGCGGCGTCGATTATGGATTTTGAGTTCAACAGCGCGAGGTCGTCGCCACGCTCGACTGCTCCGTCGACGCCTCGACGGTTTGGTGACTGTTACTTCAGTGCACCGACGAGCCCTTCTCGAATGTCTGAGCTTTATCTGGAGTTTGAGAGATATTCCATGATGAACGATAGGCAAAGCAGTATTGGGAACAGTTCTTTGGCGATTCCTTTTGATTGGGAAGAAAAGCCCGGTACTCCAAAGTCACCGAAATCTGCAGTAAAAGATGTTCATCACGAGGAAGATGATGATGATGATTTCGCTTTTGATTTTAGCGCCGAAACGTCTCTCCCGGCGGAGGAATTGTTTGATGGCGGGAAAATTAAGCCGTTGAAGCCTCCGCCGCGGTTGCAGGTTGACGAGCATAACCAGAAAAGCCCACTTTTGTCATCGCCGAGGTCTCCAAGATCGCCATTAGCACAAGGGAAAAAGATAATTCGTGAAGCTTTTTCGCCCAGAAAGAAAAAGGAACGAGACCCTTTTGCGACCGCCATTGAAAGTAGTCGAAATTCTAGTAATACAGAACAGGGGAGAGGCAGAGAAAGGGTTCAAGAAAGGAATTCAAGCCGCAGAGTGACAAGATCACTTTCTCCTTACAGAGTCTCAGAGTATCCATGGGAATTAGAAGAAGAAGAGCAACAAAAACAACGACATGAAACCAAAACCGCCGCCAAGCAATCGTCTTTCAGTTCAAAGTCTTCGCTTTCATCGAATAATTCTTCAAAGGGTTCTTCTTCTTCTTCTTCTTCTTCCAAGAAATGGAGATTAAGAGATTTCCTGTTGTTCAGAAGCGCATCAGAGGGACGCGCAGCAGATAAAGACCCACTGAGGAAATACTCGTCGGCTTTCTTCAAGAAACCTGAAGAAATCAAGAATTCGAGCTTCCGATCCACCGACAGCTCTGGTTCGAATGGCGGTTCGAGAAGAAAAGTGTCTGCTCATGAACTACATTACACGACGAACAAAGCAGTTTCTGAGAATATGAAGAAGAAAACTTTCTTGCCGTACAAACAGGGTATTTTGGGAAGACTAGCGTTCAATCCTGCTGTTCATGCTCTTGCTAATGGATTTGGAACTCTTACACGTTCTTCATCATAAGTATATTATCATCATCATCATTAGTTAATAAGTGATTTTCATTTGTTTGTTTGTTTGTTTGTAAAGATTATATCGACTTAGATTGTTGTTCCTATATTAAGTGTAGACTTTTTCATACGAGGAACCATAATCATGAGTTGTCTCAAATCAATGAAATTTTTGTGTTTGGATCTCTGCATGCTAATCATAGCCTTTCTTTAATTTTCCACGAGCAATATTTAATTCTTCCATTTCCTTTAACTGAGAGACTAAGGCAAAAACTAAAATAAAAATACCACCAAGGCATGGTATATGCTAATGCCATCGTTAGAGCCCATAATGTTAAGCAATGGGATATTAGGGGGAAAAAGTAATATAAAAAACGGTTAATATATGAACAAAAGGGCCAAATATGTGATAAGGGCACGTTTTAATTCTAATATATATAGCTCAAATTATATACATCAAACTTTATCATCTACTCTAATAATCAATTAAAATTTTATTCATTTTGGTAGATAAGACATCCAGATTAAATTTTTAGACAATACATCTCACATGCACCTTCTTCTTTAGAACTTTAATCAGGGAAGAAGATCAAAAGATGGATATATCAACTAAAAATCGTAGTCATTCATGAATCATAACATACATAATCAAATCGGCCAACAAATCTGCATACTCATTCCTTTCCCAAAATATATATATGACGAATCTCTTTAACCTATCATTCTTTTTTTTTGGTAATAAATGGAACTGGATTAAAGGAAATTAAGAGTTCATAAGTCTGGGCATGGAGAGCCCCATAATATCATCCATGAATACATCAAATACAGAGTAAGGAATAGAATCATAGACAAGAAAACTATCCTCAATGAATCTTCCAAGATTAGCTAAAGCATCCTCAAGTCTGTTTCCCTCCCTGTATCAGTGCAATTAACCTATCCTTCTTAATCAAGCTATATAATTACAATTTACATGGCAGTACTCTTCCACCTTATCTTACATGGAGTATATATCAAGAAGTCGTGCTCCTACAGCCGCACATCCAACTCTACCATTTTCATTGGGAAGATATATACACACACACACACGACAGCTTAATATATATCTTAATCAGCCCTAACAGTTTCTTTCTATGATTTTTTCCTTTTCTCTATTCATGCAATATCATTTTTTTTTTGGCCAGAATTCATCTAATATCTTGTATCTCCCTTTTATTACTTTAAGTACTAGTTACCAGTATAAAAACAAAGTCATATGAAAAGAGAAGCTATTTAGCATCAAATTTAAAAATAAATAAATAATCTATACTATATATAAAAGTACGAGTTTTGAGAAACTTTTGAATCGACCATTATATCCTTATTTTTTTGAATATATCTCTTAAATGCCTTGGTTAAACAATTGTAGTTTTATTCTACTAAAAACTCAATTTTTATTCAATTATTAAATCTGATCTCTTTATAATTTCTTTATTTTTACCATTTTACTATTTTTCAATAAAAATTGGATATATTAAAAATTTTAATATACAGTTTTATTTTACCAAAGACTCTATTTTCATTTAATTAAATTCAATATTTTATAATTATTTTATTCTTACCATTTTAATTTAAAATGTTATTGTGATTGACATGTTCTATTTGATAGTTTAATGTATTATGATTAAAATATACTATTTCCCTAACGCGCAATTATTTTATTTGATTTAATGATTTAGGTTTGGGTTATTAAGGATTTGAGACCGGGTCATATCATTTTCGGATTGAGCAGATTTTTTGGTCGAATCGGGTTGGATAAGGTTTGGCTTCAGGCGATCGAGTCGGATACCCGTACTCGAGTGAAATTTTGCTAGCTAATAGGCTTCTTTAGGAAAAAATTAGTAATATACTTAAAATTTTAATTTTAATTTAATTCAAACATATTAGGTATATATATAAAAGTACGAGTTTTGAGAAACTTTTGAATCGACCATTATATCCTTATTTTTTTGAATATATCTCTTAAATGCCTTGGTTAAACAATTGTAGTTTTATTTTACTAGAAACTCAATTTTTATTCAATTATTAAATCTGATCTCTTTATAATTTCTTTATTTTTACCATTTTACTATTTTTACAATAAAATTGGATATATTAAAAATTTTAATATACAGTTTTATTTTACCAAAGACCCTATTTTCATTTAATTAAATTCAATATTTTATAATTATTTTATTTTTACCATTTTAATTTGAAATGTTATTGTGATTGACATGTTCTATTTGATAGTTTAATGTATTATGATTAAAATATATTATTTCCCTAACGTGCAATTATTTTATTTGATTTAATGGTTTAGGTTTTGGTTATTAAGGATTTGAGGCCGGGTGATATCATTTTCGGATTGAGCAGATTTTTTGGTCGAATCGGGTTGGATAAGGTTTGGCTTCAGGCGATCGAGTCGGATACCCGTACTCGAGTGAAATTTTGCCAGCTAATAGGCTTCTTTAGGATAAAATTAGTAATATACTTAAAATTTTAATTTTAATTTAATTCAAACATATTAGGTCACGTGCCACGTGCAAGGCACGTGAAAGTGATGACTAGTTACTTAAAATAGTGATTTTTTTTTTTAAAAAAATTTTGGCCAGAGTTAAATTAGTAAGTCAGAGTGTTAGACAAGGTATAAATCTCTTCACTTATTTATAATTTTGCACCCTCTTAGGTCTGGTTTGGCATTGCGTTTGGAGCTAAAAAAGCTGCTTTTGAACCCAAACGCAATACCAAATAAATCCTGGTTTGTGTCAAAAGCTCATTTTGAACGCAAAAGTCAAGCCAACCTGAGAAGCTAATCCTTAGGTGCTTTTGCGTTTCAAAAGTGCTTTTGGACATTAAATGACTAAAATCTCCTAATTATTTTCTCTTTCCCTTTTAACTAACATATCTTTTTTAGACATTTTATCCATCAACCTCATTTTTTCACAGCAATACCAAACATTATTTACATTTTTCTACCGCAATTTTAAAAAGCACTTCTTAAAAGCACTTTTTCTAAACCAAGCTTTTTCAAACTATAACCTCAATGCCAAACTAAGTCTTATTATTATTTTTTCTTTGGCCGACACTCTCTTTACTTGTTTTTTTTGGGGGGGGGATCTTAGTCTTTACTTGTTTATTGTGCTAATAATTTGCAACCTTAAGACAACCGCATTCTTAAGTTAAATCTATCCATTTTTAGATGGATTTTCCTACATACAGGAAAATATTAGGGCTAAGACCCAAATGGGCGACGTGCATATGTACCCTACCAAAAGTTAAATATTTATATTTATATAATTGTAAAAATCTAATATATTTATCTCTTGTTCAAATATGGAGGAATGAGAAAGCTAAACTAGGCATGATCTGTCCCAAGAAACCATCATCTTATGTAACAACTAACAACAATCTTAAAAAATAATTAATTAAACTAAAATACTGCAAGCTAAAATTGAGAAATCGTGCCCTCTAGTCCATTCATAATTAACTTTAAAAAAAAAGATTGATTCTAGAACACATAATTTGACACCGAAACAATAATAATATTTCCTTTATTCCTTGGTCATCAAATTCATTTTATATATACCAAAAAACTACCTGGAAACCTCATTACCCTGACGGTTTTCTTTGTTTTTGATTAATTATTTATTCTGTTTTTGTTGACCGGTTAAGATCAGGGATTACGGATGAAAACGAGATACTATTAGATTTAGGTTAAGATAAATCAATGGAAATAGATTTGTTTTTGCCATTAAAATACAGTTTCGTCGGCTTCAGAAATTTGTCAACTTCTAGAAGTGGGAAGGCATTATCTGCAATGTCTTAATCTTAACTTAACTTGTCTTAAACTCTTAATGCCAATCCACTAATTCTGAATTTTGATATCAGAAAGACAAAATCAGTCTTTCCAAAACATGCCTAAAACATACTGTAATTAGTGGTCACATTGTTAAAATAAAAAACAGAGCTTGATTTTGATTTTTGAGAAGGATTATGGTAAATTAATGCTCAGAAAACCGGCCATGAGTTTCTCGCCTGGAATATTAAAAGAAGGTGGCAAAGGTACAACATTGATCTGTCGCCTGACAAAACATGGTGTTAAGTGTTATAAGACAAGTGAAGTGAGAGAAGTGGGTCCAAAAGATGCTGATGCTTGCAATGTGAAAGCATGAGGCAAGCTTCAAATCAAATCAAGGCTTTAAATGTCGGTGAGGAGTATCAATTATGGGACACATGAGTTATATGAATTATGATGCAGTGGCTTGAGATAGTACATAAAAAGGACCAGCATATTAATTGTAGATTTTGACTTTGGGAGGGGTGGCACCATCCGTGCGCAGACAGACACTGTGTGAAAAGAAAAATGCCTAGAAGCTTCGAATCTATGGGATAATATAATGGTGGTGACTGGTGAGTGAGCCAGAAGGATAGATCGATCTGTCATCTTATAATTGCAGTACCACAATGAAAAATATCTTATATGAATGGAAATTTTCATAGGAGGCATGGAAAACAAGTTGTACCATCTTTATTATCTGGCAAAAATGTAGTAATTCATAGGTTTACATTAGATGGAAAGGTATTTACATACTCTTGTGTTGTCTCGTGTATGCTTTGGTGAAAAGTAGAAAACTGTCCCGTTCCCAAAAATTCATGCCCCCAACTGAAATTTGAGAACCAAAAGTGTTTCTGCAAGTGCTCAGTCGAAGTTGTCTATCTTGATTGGTGTAATAGGATCTGCAACATCGAAGTGTCCAACCAACCGTGCGAAAAACACCATTTGTTGTTCCAGGGTAAATATGATGTTCTCGGCCTGTTTAAGTTTAGAGCATCAGAACAACATGTTTACTGACAAATCTAAAATAAGATATGCAGAGTAATACATACCTTGCGGAAGCCATGCTGTTCTCCCTCATACTCCACGAGGGCAACAGGCAAACCCTTTTCCTTCAGTGCTTGGTAGATTTTACGAGCTTGGTCGGGGGGTACAACCTGTGACATGCAAAAGATTATTTAATATTCAACCTAGGGGAGATCAGAACAATCAAACCTGATCTACCAAACAACCACTAAATCAAAGCTTAAATTGTAGACACATTAATTACTCTTAATTACAAAATTAACTTCTATTTCGTCAAAAAAGCCTCAGATGCGGTCTTATGGCACAAATCTGAAATTCTTCCCCCTTGATCTTCTTTACAATGGACCAGCAAAGAAATCACAAAAGAAAATGTATGTACCTTATCTTCCAATCCCTGGAAGAGAATGATTGGGCAAGAAAATTTATCAACAAAATTGATAGGTGACCTCTCAAAGTAATTCTTCTCACTTCCTGCAATTGATTAGAGATAATTTAACAAATAAATGGACACAATTTAAAAACAAAGAGGGAATTGGTTTTTCTTTTGTAAATTACCAACGAGGTTGTCAAGATATCGGGATTCAAATTTGTGTGTCTCTGCCCTCAACAAGCCTAAGTCAGCTACCTGTTCACAGAGAAACGCATATATCGCATCAATATATAGAAAAGATTATCAAGATATTAATGATAAAATGTTTCCAAGATCACCATTGTCCATGCCAATATCAAATTGAAAATAACTAGGAAATCAAGTACTTACACCATAGAGTGAAGCACCAGCCTTGAATGTATCTCTGAAAGCAAGAGCAGCTAAGGTTGTGTACCCACCAGCAGATCCTCCTGTTATACAGAGTCGTTCCTTATCTGCCTTTCCTTTCTCCACCTAGAGAAAGAAACCATGCATTATCAAAACCGATGTTATAATATATCTTCATCCCTTAAAATTCGGAAAAATTGAAATTAAGACAATAAATTACCAAAAATTTAGCACAGCTGCAACAGTCATCAACATCAACAATTCCCCATTGCCCCAAAAGTCGCTCACGATATTCTCTTCCATAACCTGCAAAACTAAGCCATGTAAGTCAATCTAAGCATCACATTAAATCAGATATAAACTGAAATGATTGGCTCAAGATGTCAAAATAGTATAGAGAAAGCTCATGTTTTGTGTGCAAGTTTAGCTAAAGGCAATGAGAACAAACCGGTGCTTCCGCCATAATTAACATCTACAAATGCCCAACCACGACTAGTCCAGTACTGGATGCTGAGGTTCAACATTCCGCGAGTTTCACTTGTAGGCCCTCCTGCCACATCTCGCATAAATATGTCATAATGCATTCAACTACAGAAACATCTTTTTCTAAGGAATTGGAGAGATCAAATATCAAGGCAAAGGTCTATATTGGACAAAGGTTTAACGAAAGCCAAAGAATCCACAAAAGCAAGCATCAAGACATTTAGACCGACTTTTCTAGATAATCAATCATCATACCATGACTTTTCAACAGCAATGGAGGCTTTTCTTCCTGGGTAGCTTGGTAAAGAGGATTAGATGGTGGGTAATAGTATGCATAGGCATTTTGGCCAGGAACCTCCGTTGGAAATTCAATCAACTCTGGCAGACTGAAGTAGGACTCATACTTTAAACAATCTGGTGAAGACGACCAAACAATCTTGAAGTCAACTACATTTACTTTGTTATCGTCTAGAGTCACCTACAAAGACAAAGAAAAGACAGAGTTTATGAATGTCATCAAAGGTTTTCAAGATATTATTTAAATATAGAGACAGCCTTACCTTAGCCACTGATGAAGGATGAACTGCAGAGGCTCCCTCAACATAGAGACAAGCATTCCATGAAGTCTGCAAAACCAACAACATGCATCTTAACAAACCATCACCATAATTTACTATGCACGAATCATTTTAAAGGTTATATTAGTAAATGACTAGGAATTTGAGCATACAATGTTGTCTATATCTGTGAAAGGAATATTGAGCGGAGAAAGTGAACCCTGAACATCCAAAATTCCTAGATATGACCTCCCATTCTGCCTGTACCCACAAAGCCAGTAGATTTGATCAACAATAAACCAGATAACATGGGGTTTTCAAAAAGCAAAACTTATGAGTATTTTGGAGTATTTGGCCAGTAATTTTCTCAGAATTACCTGTAGCTGTAAGCAATTAGAGTTTTCTCCAACTCACTCTTGATGAACTCATAAGAATTCATTCCAAAAATCCATAGTGGTCTGGCAAACTCAGCATTCAATGAATAAAGTGGAAGTACCTCATTTTTAGATTCAACCTGTTTCCAAAGATAATGAATGTGAATTAATTCTGATTCTGATGAACACTAAATTATACCATCTGACCATAGAGGTGCACAAAGTAATATAATGTAGAATACCACTGACACATGCACATCATTGGAGGGGCTAAATGAGAAAGAAAACAAATAAATGTGATATAAATTAATTTATAGAACAAGAGTGATGTCTATACTACTGGTTACGACTAATGACTATAACAAAAGACTACAAAAAAATTTCTAGAGCACCTATGGAAAACTGTTGGCTGTATAAGTACAAAATAGGCAAATATTGTTAAACAAAGATGTATAATGTCAAATGTGTAATGATGGAAACCATAAGTTTGGGTCTGATAATGCCAGCAACAAAATGCAGTTTCAATATTGCCAAGATGGAACCTTACCCATTTATGGAGATTCCAAAATCCATTCTTTCTATCTGTAATGAAATAAAGTTCTCCTGTACAAATTAAAAAATAGTATAGTAAATATCAGACTGAGCAAACCAGTAAAGAACTGATGCATGAATCAGGAAAAATATCAAAAAGGAAGGGAAAATAAATCAAGTTCATTAGCCCAAAGCAGGAAAAAAAGCACAGATGTCATAGGACACATTATTGTACACGTGCAAAACTCTGAAATTTTAGTGTTCACCTTAGGAATGTATAATGAAAAATCTATATAGCGTTGTTATGGAATACCTGTAGGCGACCACTTTGGTTCAGTAGGAGACTCCACAATATTAGGATCAAAACCCGCTACACAAACACGCTTGTAAACATCACTGCATAACAAACCAATCAATAAATATCAACGCTATTGATGGTAATAGAAAAGCATAACATTCATCAACAAGTTTGAGGTAAATGTGAATTCTATCATATATGATCAGAACAACTAAGTTTTCAATATGAACAAAGTGAATGAAATGATAGAAAATGGTTATAGGAACGAAGAGGCTGCTAAAAATTCAACTCACCCATTCTCAGATATATAGCCAACCCAAAGCTCTGATTTATCCCACGGCATGTTAGGGTGGCTCCATTCAATCCATGCAATCTTTTCGCCTTTGGGGTCCAAACGTGGAAAAGCATAGAAATCATTGCCACTGACCAATACTTTTGGCTCTGAATTTTGACAATAGGAAACACAATTCATTCCCTCATAAAAAATGTAAAATAAGAAACAACTGACATGTAAAAACAATAATCCTACCCAGAAAAACCATGTGATAGTACAGATACTTCCCAATTAAGTTAATTCTAGAGAAATTTATACCTTTGATATCCCCTCCATTAAGGGGTACTGCAGCAATTGTTGTGATTGCATTTATACTACTTTCACGTCGATCTATCAAGAAGAAAAGATCGAATCAATAAAAAAGAACAATCTGAAAACCACATTAACAACATGAAGAAGTAAAGATAAGCAACATATCAAAAAGGTCTAACCTTCCATCACAGTGATAAAACGGTCAAACCTTGAATCAAAAACTCCATCAGCATAAGAAACAACCGGTCCTCCATAATCTGGAGTAATTGGTAAAGGAGAAGAATCTGCTTTGCCAGTTGCCAACCAGTAAGATCAATTCATTTCAATCTCAAAAGTCAAAACCTTTATCTATAGAGTATAGAGTAAAACAGAAACAGACAGTGGGAATTTGAACCTTTGGAACTGATTGATTGCTTGTACAATCTCTGATCTTTATAATTAGAGAAAATAACAGTATCCCCAGAAATGCTAAACGCTCCACCTCCATACTCTTGCGCCACTGTCCGTACAGCAAAGTCCTTTGGTGTAATATCAATGGGTTCATCTCCAGGCTTCTCCGCTTCTTTTACTAGAACTGCCCGTCTATAAAAATAAAAGGAAAAATAAAATGAAAATCATAAATTTAGGCAAAAATAGCATCAAATTAGAAGTGGGGTTTTAACAGGGTTTAAGCCATTCAAGTTACCCTGCTTCAGAAGGGCGTGACTCAAGCCAATACAGATTGCCGTGTGAGTCAACAGCAGTGCCTCCAAGCCTCTTGGAGGCGCCTGAAACAACATCGGCGGTAATCGGCGATTTCCAGGAACCGTATGGGGCCGTCGTTTTGTTATCCTGAGCTTGTGAAGTAGCCATTGTTCTGAAGTTATGGAATCGAGTCTTCCTCCTAGTAGCAGCTATAGTGAAGATGATTCTTGTTTTACTGAAATGGTTGAAAATGAGAGCGGAAGAGAATGGTGGAGGAGTTGAAGTAGTGATGAAGCGAGTGAGGATCGAAAGAGCCATTGACTGTGGAGCTCTAAGTAGAGCAATCATATGCAAACAGGTGTAATCAGGTGGATAGAGTTTGAGTCATCCTAGAATCATCCTAACCGTTCGTTTTTCGAACATCAATGGTAGGTTAGGTTAGAGTAGTAGTAGATTGGTCTCTTGTGACTTGGACCTCCAACGTTGGACTTGGACCCAAAATTCCAGATTCTATGGATAATAATTCCAGATTTCTCTGATTTTTTATTCCTTTCTGAGACGCTCTCATCAATGTTTTGGGCTTTGGTCAAAATATCAAAATGGGGCATGGGCCTTGAAAGTTGCAAGTTCAATAGAGTTTGCAACAGAAAAATTAAGTGAGGAAGAGCTTTTGCCAGTCCATAATTTGCATGCAGTTCCTGAGAATTGAGAAATCAAAACTTAGGCTCAGGCTGTAGCAGTATTTTATCACATTTTGTAAGCCTATGGTGAATCAAGCTCAACTGCTGGTGATTTATTTCACCTGTTAGAATTCTTGATCATTTTTTCCAGCATTTATTTGCCATGATCATCAACTCTTCTTCTTTTTGCATCACCAGCCAAATTATTTTATTTGGTAGTAATATTTTTATGCAAACATAACTTTGACAAAGGAAATAATTATGGGAAGAAAATGACTTGATTTCTGTATTATATTGCTGGTGTTGACAAGAGATTACAATGATTTCAAACTTAAATTTCAACTAGGTATCAGCTAACTTAAGCTTTTTTTTACAAGGGATCCAAATCATGAATTTCCTCCTATAAGCATATATAGTATATGTTTTCCAGTATTTCACATGCAAGGGAATCAGAAGAGGCAAATTGCAGACTATAAAGACCAAAACCCAGATATCAGATGATTCAATGCATCAAACTATTGGATTTGTAACTTGCAAAAACAAAAACACATAGTCAACAGTTGCTGTTTCTTGACATCTTCACATGCTATTAAATACTAGTATAAAGAAAGCAAGTGGGAAAAAGAAAAAAGGAGAAAATGAAAGTGGCATTAAACTTACCATAGCCATTAAGCCTCTTGCTGTCTGCTCCTATCTTGCAATTTCACATGCTCATGTCTCTATTAATGGAATTTAACCATGAAATTGAAAACGAAATTCAGTTTTTTTTTTTTTTGGTTGATCCATTATCTGACACCAGATCACATTGGAGGGCCCAAAACTACCTAACTAGCTTGGGCCCAATGTTTCCACTTCCTCCATTTCCAAATTGCAACCTTAATTACTCTTTGTCCAAAACATAAAACGACCGAGGGGGCACATATCTAGCTGGAAATTATATGGAATCTTTTCTTCAAAATAAATTGTATGAAATCTTGTCAGAAAATGTATACAAGTATGAATTAAAAATGGGATCAACTGTGGAGTCTCTCACTTTCTAATCCAATAATCATTTTGGTTTTTTGGTAATGGCAAGCATGGCCACCATGGTGTTTGTTTTTAAGGATGATCTCTTGAACAAGCAAGTTTCCTTAGTGAGAAACAACTGGGGTGCCATTTCTGCAAACTATGCTTGGAGTTGAGGGGATATATATATATATAAATGACCATTGTCCATTTCTTCTGTCAATAATTAAGTGCTAAGAGAAACTGACTCAATTGATAATTTTTTTCCTTTCGATGTAAGTGATTTTGGATATAATTCTTACTAATTGAGGATTCATCAACCCAAAGAAATCTTCTCTAAGCAATTAACAAGTTATTATCTTATATATAATAATAATAATAAGACTTGTTAAGACATTTTTGCAAGGTCCTAACTCCTAAATCTAATCTCCAAGTTTTATCTTGTTTGGTTTATGAGAGAAATGAGGGAGGACATGGCTCGAACCACACCCTTACATAATTTTCTCAACCTCTTTGCTCAATTTATTACCTCAAATCCATATCTTAAGGGAGTCTAGACATCAATTTCACATTCAAATTCTCTTATATATGCTTTTTATCAAAAAAAAAAAAAGAAAAAAGGAAAGGAAAGGGCATTTTTATAGTATCAATAGATGAAGATAATTATGCTTCTACCTACAAATGCACAATAAATTAATCAGTTTCTATGGATAATATAATATGCTAGAGCTAGGAATCATATCATGTTCATTTAAAATTTGCAAATTGTGGAAAAAATGTTCCACAAACTAAATACTCAACATGGGGAAAAATAAAGTTGGGGAAGAAAAAGGCACTAGATTCAGGTCACTTAGTTCTGAATTAGTAGGCTGGTTGAATAGGGACTTCTAAAGTCTGCAAAAAAAAAAAAAAAAAAAAAAGCAACTTTGAAAAGAATATACTTTGTTTATGACAAATAAATAAACTTCCCTTTTGGTCTTGCTATAACTTGCTATAATAAAAAGTTTCACTGTCATTTGCCCATGCTGCTGGTTTCAACTATCATGACTTGTATCAAAAGAAAATTATTCAGGTGACCCATTTTCCATTTTGAAAAAGTTGTGTCTGTGGCCAACATTTTTGGTTTGGATGGCGACCCTTAATTAGGCCTTTTCCCCAAACCTAAGTTTAAACATGATTAAGCAATCATCAACAATAATTAACATATATCCAGCCATTAGAAAAGCTACCAAACTTTAATAATTTAATACTCAGTATCCTCTTGGACGTAATTAAGATGCAGTTCCTTGTGCCGAGAGAGCTTTGATCATATTTAGTATTTACACTTAAAGTTCTAAATATAATTGTTGAACAAAATTAAAAGGTAAAAGGGCTAAATTTGTTAAATAGGAGAGTTCATAAGTAATAATTGCAAAATGTAAAGCAAAACCAGCCACAAAGTCACACGTAGAACTGTAGAAGTAGAAATATTGCTATTGCAGAGGCAAAGTGAAATGGGGACGAAGGGGAAGTCCCATCATAGGCACAATAATTAGAAGGCAGGGACAAAGCATTAAGATTGTAGAATCATTTTAGATTACTTTAATCAAACTGGAAACTCACCCTGATTTTGGATAATAAATAATCATGATCAAAGTCAATTGACTGATCAATCTCAAAAGTATAGAAAAATTGAATGACATTTGGGACTTGGGATAAAGTTACAAAGTACTACTACTAGTAAGTAGTAAGTAAATCTTCATCATCTCCAAATGATATATACCTAAAGATTTTCCAAGCCGAAAACATCAAATCTATCATTTCAAAGACTTAACTTTAAGTATGAGTGATTTTATCTTCAAGAACACAACAGTAATTGGATTTGGACCAAGTCTACTTTTCTTGAGCTTTCGTTTTTGTTTCCTGTCCAAATTCATCAAATTCCATTAGCAAATTCCAGGCTGTTTAAGCTGTTTAACTCTCACACGCGAAATTAATTTGAGTGAATGTAGCCTTCTGTCTAATCAGCCTGGGGGGTATATGGGGGCCAACCAGCTAAGTGACTTAAAAAGCAGATTTGATCTAAACATATCAATCTCTAAATCTTGAGGGAAATTTTCCTTGAATTGTTATTATCACAAGTTAAATTCCAGCAATTTATATCAGGGGTCCATGATTAGCTATCCCAACAATTATTGAGAGAAATATGTAACTTAGTAAAACTAGATTGTTGTTAAACATTACAGAAGATGTCTAGGACAAGATGATCTATATATATTTTAGTACAATACATACATATATTATTTTTAGATATCATAGTACTGTAATGATGCCGACAGTGCTTTGTTTGTTTTTTCTTCAAAAAAAGAAGAAAATAGTCATTTTCAGATGAACCCATCTCAGAAAATGACCTCTCTTGTTCTCACATGGCTGCTAAACATTAATACAACTCTAGTTGAATTTTATCAGTTACTCTGTTTTCACATGGCACTTTTAATGCCAAAAAACAGGAACATGATCAATAATGTTTCAGTTTGTGCGGCTGCATGAAATGCCATTATCAAACGGGACTCTTATGGTTTCTGACACATACAAGAAATGAAAAGGATAAGTAACTTTGAGAGGTAGAGAAAGAGTCAGTCACAAGCAAAAGGCAAAGGGTTTTTTTTTCTTTTCCAAATCCATAGATAAACAGTAGAAGATTTTGAGGGAAGATGAGCTGCACCCTCAATAATTAGTGAGAAATTTTTGTGAATGCGCAATGGGGGTTTTTGGAAAAGCATAAAGCAAGTGATGTTGATGCCCTATGTAATGATCAGAGAGGCACATGCTAAAACCCAACATTAGCAGAGTCCTTTTTTTTCTTCTTCATCTTTTTTCATTGAGTTTTCTTTATTTTTCTTCGCACCCATTCCCCACAAAGTTGTGGTCCGACCCTCCTTCCCTTCCTTATCTTATCGCATTCAACTCTTCCCCCTCTCTTTTTCATCACTAAACTTGGTCACATCAATGCTTTAGTCTCATTGTTTTCTTTTTTCTTCTTAACCAACTTGTTAGGCTCCTCTCCCTCTCTTCTTCTCTCATTCCCCACCTCAAAGATTCCAAGGACAATCAAAACCAAGTGACTAACCACCTGCCTAACTCACTCCTTTTACTTTTGGTACTCGAGGTTATTAGGGATCGAACTCTAATTATTGGAACTTTAATTTCTATGGGAATCAAGCCCTAATTATTGAATTTTTATTTTTATTTTTGATACTTGAAGCTACTAAGAATCGAACCCTAACTATAACGAGTAGACCATATGTCTTATGGCAACTCACTCCTTCTTTTTACTACTAGGTAGACCCCCTCCCCTCCTTTTTCTCCCTCTATTTAGTTTAATCTTTGTCATTCATCTTAGAATAGCTTCTTTCTAGTTTCTTGAATTGGGTATTCCTTAAACCAAAGTCTCAGAAAATGCCACCAATTCACTCTAGTCCATATTTCCAAATGGACAATCCAGCAATACTATCATTGCTCCGCCCAACTACCGGCGATCATCATCATAATCAGAAGCATCGGAAATCCAGTAGCGGCGGAGGTCTCTTGCGTATGTTCAAGCTCTTCCCGATGCTAACATCAGGGTGCAAGATGGTTGCCCTGTTGGGAAGACCCCGGAAGCCTATGCTGAAGGATAGTGCCACGACGGGTACAATTTTCGGCTATCGAAAAGGCAGAGTCTGCTTAGCAATTCAAGACGATCCCCATTGCGTGCCGATGTTTGTGATCGAGTTACCGATGCTTACAAGCGTGCTTCAAAAGGAAATGGCTTCGGATATGGTCAGAATAGCTCTGGAGAGTGAAACCAAGACACATAAGAAGAAAGTGTTGGAGGAATTTGTGTGGGCGGTTTACTGTAATGGAAGGAAAATGGGTTACTCTATCAGGAGGAAGCAATTGTCGGAAGATGAACTTCATGTCATGCAGCTTTTGCGGGGCGTGTCGATGGGCGCGGGGGTGCTTCCGAGCCCGAACGAGAAGGAAACGGCGGCGGATGGGGAATTGACGTACATGAGGGCGAGGTTTGAGAGGGTGGTTGGATCCAAAGACTCGGAAGCTTTATACATGATTAATCCAGATGGTGCACCTGGGCCTGAACTTAGTATTTTCTTTGTAAGAGCTCATTAATTAGATTAATTTGTATTAAGTATACTTTGGAAATTTTTACATATGATCATTATTATTTGATCTTGATGCTTCCTCTTTGTTCAATGATGGGAAGAAACAAATAACCATGGCTCTACCATCATCTATCTATGGCTATGACGGTATGACCCATGGTTCAAGCTAGCTAGTTCATAGTTTGGCGCTAGACGCCAAACCTAAAATTAGCTGCTCTGTCACTTTCATGTTGTTTGAAAGCCAATATAATCTGCTGTTTCTGCCTTGAGAATAAGATGAATGCCGACATACCAGGTTACCCTTTGTCTCAAAGTGGCCTATGAACATGAAATTTTGCATTATTAATCGGAATTTGTAATTTATCTGCAGATAAATTTGGAGGAATTGAAAAGGAAAAATGGGACTTTGTCTTTTTTCTTTAAAACATTTATCCATCTTTGCTCTGCTTCGAGGAAAGATAACTAAACACAATCATTTATTGAAATGGTATTCTATTGGTTAATGTTTTTGTGGAATACTAATTCATGGTTAGCAATTAAGCACACTTCAAAAATCAAAATCTTAAGGTCTTAACTATTTGAGGTGGACTTCCAAATAGTATAGAACTTTATGTTGGTGGCTGAAATACTGAGCAGTTTCTTTTCTAGGGCCTCCCTTATGCCACCATTAACTCCCAGCTTTCTTTGCTTTTCATAGGCCATAATATGTTGACATTTTTGTGTAGACAATTCCTTTCATAATCTATCAATTAATCAATTTGCTCTTCGTAAATTAAGTACAAGCTCTCTGTTTTTAACTGTAACTTTTGTCCTTATAACTTGCAGAATCCTGGTTCTGTCAAGGAAGATCCAAATAAAATAAAGCAAGTGTTGAAGCTAGCTAGTTATTGCCGGTCCCCTATATAAAGAATCAAAGCAAAATCCCAACTCACTCAAATCAAAGGGGGGACTGGCAAATTGGTGTTTGTATCACACTAAAAAAAGAAAAAAAGGAAAATAGAAGAATAAAGGGTGATGACAGCTTGATAGATAGGGGCAGGAAAACTGAAGAACAACTAGACTTAACTGCCAACACAAGAACAAGACAGGAAAAGAAAAGGATTGCAACCTGCTGCTAAAACAAAAACTAGAAAACAAGCAGATATGGAACAAACTACTAAAAACAAATTAATCAGTCCATTATAAATATGAATCCATGTTTAAATTCCGGCTTCTGCAAAGTCCTATTCATAATGTTTTTAGGAACTTTTCATTAAATCCTCAAGTTATTGATTAGTATCAATGTAAAATATCAGATTTTTCAATAAGCTTAGAGAATGATTGATGATGAATTATTGCTATGTAGTATAGAATAAATGTTTGTAGACAAATATATTTACAAACATTTAGACATGTTTGGCAAAGCAAGCCAATCATTGGATCCTAATATAGCAAAGCAAAGGTGTGTTGCTATTGTTTTTAATTGATTGAAGAATTGAAAGTCGAGAAATGGATCAAAATGAAGGGTCAATGAATTTTTTTTTTCTTTAAGAATTTAGAAAAGATGAGATGAAATGCAATGAGAGGAAATTGAAGTAGCCAAGAGCCAAGCCAATGGCCAACGCGCATTGGAATATACGCTCGCCATTCATAAATGCAAGATATCCCAACTAAGCCCATAGATGGCCCATTTTCAATAATTGCCCCACATCTCATCACGGTCCACAGCCTTTATTGGCCCAATCGGATGACGATTTACTAAAGGAGACGATTCCATTTACGACCAAAACATTTTTTATTTTTTTCATTATTTCCTATCAAAGCAATTTAGAGAGCCAACCATGTCTTAAGTTTTTTTTTTTTTCTCCAATAGGTTGCTCTAGAAACAGATTCGTTAGTTGCTTAAGATTCGACCATATTTGAACTCCTTTTAGCCTCCTAATTCGTTAGCCTAATTCTTACTACAGCCATATCAAGTACGTAAGTACATTTACTCAAACTTTAAGGTTTCGAACAGTCTTTATTGACTCAAAAATCATATTTTTATTTTGATACATAAAAGGTTTACCTTTATTCTTTGGTTGTAAATTTTTTTTTGGGTGAAATTTTGTTGTAAATTTTCTATATAAGCTATAAGCTACGACCTAAAAAGAGCTTTAATTAGAATAAAAATAAAAAAACAAGTGGAATACTATAAAAAGCAAGCATTTATGCATATAATACTACATTCTTTTGATGATTTTAGTAAATCACATGTGTGTATATATGGAGTGAATATCAAGGAATAAAATGAAATAGCGAGGAAGGGACGCAAAAAGAGAAAGCTAAAAAACAAGAAAGATCAACAACCATGTAACCAATGGGTTGACCAGTTTAGTCTGTTTAGAAAGCAGACAAACCACCCATTCCCCATTCTAACGCGGAGTTTTGGCCTCAGGCTGTGCTTTGGCAACACTCTCTAAATAGGACCAAAACCGACCGGCAAAGGGGTTGGAAGGGGACAACATTGGCCCCACCTTGATTGCCACGAATCAAGTGGCTCAGAATCTGTTTGATCCAAATAATTTTAAATAAATACTACTGGTATATCTAATTTTAACAACGGGGTCCAAATTCAGGCCCCACGAATACATCCCGTCACAAGATATATTTTTTTTTTGTCTTCCTATTTTTTTTTACTAAAAATTAAAGGCAACCGGAAAAAGGATATTTTCAGTGGTTCTATAATTTTTCTAATTTATTATTATACTACTAACTACTGCTAAGAATTTATCTTTTTGATTTCATTTTTGATGGTTGGAAAAAAAAGGAAAAAAAACCCACTGAAACAGAAGTCGGTGGGGTTTGCCAGCTGGAATATCAACTGCCCAACTGCTTCTTGCTGAACTTACAATCGCAGGCCCACCATCAACGCTCTAAAAAACCAAAAATTAACTTCCAACAATAGATGGTGCCACGTGGGCGGCTACGATGCAATCATCATATCACCCCCCGTTCATATTGCTGGACTCCATTTCTACTATTTACTTGTCCTTTCTCTAGCGCGTGTATCATGCTCAGAATCCATTAATTCAAAAAAAAAAAAATCGAGTTCAATTTAGAATGGTTACATAGTGATGAACTGATGATATACTTTTTTTTGGTACATTGAACTGATGATATACTAGTGTATTATTTTCGGTAGTTAGTGTAATATGTCAAACATTCTTTCTTTGTATATGATCCCTTAATTAGGACCCTTTGGCATGTTAAAATTAAATTCCTTTTGTTAAATACACTTTGTGACATAAATTAAAATTATACTATATGAAGTCATGTACTCAACTATTATATATATGTAATTCTAAAATCATAGTTGGCATTCTAACATAAATCCAAAATTAAATCCTTTTCAGAATATGATTCTTTTAAGACCATAGAATATTAATTAATTATACAAAATAGAACAAAAGGTGGTAAAATGATTATTATATTTATATGTATATATAACAAAGTTTTTCTTTAAGAGTAATAAAGTATAAATTTTGAAAATAAAAAATGTCTCCTTAGTTTTTTTTTTATATATATAAAATAAAACCATGTCAAAATGAATCTATATATCATGGCACTTTGAAGAAATTCAAATGCAGTTCTTACTTCCTAGATAGTCATGAAAGGGAAAACTTTGAAACAAAATGATTTACTTGCCGCTCCCAAAAGAACTAGACTTGAAATGCAAAAAGAAAAATTTTTTGGCACAAAAATGCAAAAAGAAATTTAGATCGTTCGAAAGAACAATATGATTAATCTTCCGCTCCTAAAATATAAGTAGTACACTAGTAAAAGGTAAAAACATAATGGCACTAATAATAATTAAGAGAGTGGAAAACACGCTCCCTAGGGAGGAGTGGAGGAGAGAGGGAGTAGGAATTTAGATGGATAAAACCACAAAGTCAAAGGGATTCAACTCGAATCACGTGAGATTCTTACAGGCTGGGAGTGGGCCCATCCTACGTGGAGGGCGTTGAAGTCATCTTCAAACTGGGTTATTTTAAGCGGGTGTTGGGGTTTCCCCTTTTCTTCGAACAGTGTTGTTTATAGTTTTTTCCGGCGACGGTTGATTTGAAGCCGTTGATTGGACTGACTTTTGAAAGCCCTTAAAGTGAAGGTATAGATTAGGACTTACAGCTGTAAATCTGGCGCAAGCAAAAAGTAGTCAAAAAAGGTGGAAAGGGTCCCACGGCTTTCCGTTTTAAAACGTTTTGTTATAAAATGTGTTAAACAGCTCTTCCTTTCCTGTCATGTTTTAAACGCTCCCCATGTAAGCTTTGTGTTCCAGTACGAGAATGATTTTATTATTTTTATTTTCCACCCTCAGATCCATTGGTCCCCTTGCAATTCCATTTTTACCCTTACTTCCATTTTCTTGAATAAATATCTTTGGGCCATGAATCCTTGTTTTATCTATTTGGAGAAATTAGTGTAAAGAATTTTATTTGCAATTTATTTTATTTTTATACTATGTTTTGTTGTTTGCTTTGAAGTAGAGTAGTGCGTTATAAGAGCTCAAGAATGTTGTGCATAATTTGATTTTAATGTACTTTTGGTCTTTATCCTTGACCGATGCATGTGGTTTGTACCATAAAAAAATTAATTGATCTTAGAATATTTTCTAGTACAATGTCTCCTATATTTATTGTTGAAACTGTACAGAAAGATATGGACGGATTGAATTATTTTTTGTATTCACCTATTAATGAAACTGTACAATGTCTCCTTGTGGATCAAAATCCTCTGTCCCATTTTTGGTGTCTCATTGTGGCTCAACCACCAAATTGCACCACGTGTCTCTAGTATTATAGTATTTTTTTTTTCGAGTTTTAACAAATAGTAAAAACCTCAATTAAAACCTGGTTTAACCCAAAATTAACAACAAATAATTATATGTAAGAGTTAGTTCTATAAAATTTAATTTAACTAGGCAAACAAGGAATAATATTAAAAACTGAAAAATGACACGTGTCATTATTTGATGGATGAGACACAATGGGATACCAAAAATGGGGGCAGAGGATTTTTATCTAAAATAAAAAATATTTTTCATACGGTCAAATTAATGACTACTATTTCCAAAAAAAAAAACTTGCCAGCTTCATTCTTTCACTCAATCTCAACAAATATGACAAGTACTAATTTACTACGCATGAGCTAAAACAGTAAAGTACTCTTATTTATGGGACTATTTCCATATGCAAACAACGAGCAACAAGTTGCCTCTATATATGGATCCAAGAATATTGCTTACGATTAGTTCTCCATTTCTTTAGTCTATTTTTACTTACAATCTGTTGTATTTTGTTAGTAGCTAGTTTTGTTACTATTTGGGGTAATAAATATAAATTTGACAATTCAAAAAACATAGAAAGATTTTCTATTTAAAGTCTTAAACATAAACAAGATGTGGATTAGGACAATAATACTACTTAGTCAAAATGAATTAGGCAAATGTTAGAATTGTACCAAGCATGCATGGTTTTCTTAGATGATGATACTTTCAATTTCTTTTTTGTTACATATAAAATATGATCGCTTTAGTTGTCAAATTCTCAACAAAATAAGTTAAAAATTAACATTTGTTACGTTTGTTACGTTGAGTGATCGAATTCGATATATTTGAATAAGATTTTCAATTTCAATAATATGAAACTAAATGGTGAAAAAATAAAGTATTTGTAGAAATTCTTCAAATTCAAAGTCTAAAAAGTCTTTTCCGAAGTAGTTAGTAGGATTCTACCTGATTACCTTATACTCAACGATTTATAACTTGCAAGAAAGTAAATCAAGGTACTAAGTACAACAAAAATTGAAGTAGACCCAAAAAGGTAAATTGGCAAGTCAAGACAAAAACAGAATGACAAGAGATCTCTTAAAAGAAAAATTAAATGAGAATGAGAAAGAAAATTATAGTATAATAAATCCATTTCAAATAATAAACCTAGGGGTGCGCATCTATAACTACAAAAACATTTCTCTCTCTAGTCTCTACATAGACCCCCCACCAACTTTACAAAAGCCAGTTTCCTGGAAGTATCCCTTCTCAAAATGCTAGGCGAAAGCACCCAATATAAGTTCATGCATCTCCCCTTTTCCCTTTCCTTCTCCATATATAAACACCTTCCATTCTTCTTCTTACTTCCACCATTACTATATTTTTCTTTGCTTCAAACACCTCACTACTTAACCATAAAGATAACAAAAAAGCAATATTCAAAACAAAAATCTTAATTTCCCTCTGTTCTATTAACTGCAGATGGAAGCAATAATGAATAATAGGTGTTCATCTTCGACTTCATCATCTGATACATCTTCTTCAGAGTCATCTTTTTCCGCAAGGGGCGGCGCTTCCAACAAAGCTGAGAAGATCAAGGGTCCGTGGAGTGCGGAGGAAGACAGGATTTTGACACGACTTGTGGAAAGATATGGACCTAGGAACTGGTCTTTGATTAGTCGATATATAAAGGGTCGGTCTGGGAAATCTTGTAGGCTTCGATGGTGTAACCAGCTGAGCCCCAATGTCGAGCACCGTCCGTTTTCTCAAGCCGAGGATGAGACCATCTTGGCGGCTCACGCTAGGTATGGCAACCGGTGGGCCACCATTGCTAGGTTGCTTCCTGGAAGGACTGATAATGCCGTGAAGAATCATTGGAACTCGACGTTGAAGAGAAGGGCAAGAGAAGGACAACATCAACAGTTGCAGCAACAACAACAATATCAGTATCAAGAACAGCAGCTGCTGCTAAATCAGCAGGAACAGATTATCGGGAGCCATCATCAGAAAATGGAGAGTACTTGTGATAATAATGCATTGGGATCTGTGGATATGATGATGGATGAGGAGGCGTTGACGGCGTTGACTCTAGCGCCGCCTGGCAGTGGTGGTGTTGGGAGTGGAAGTGCGGCGGCGGAGGAGAGGAGGAGAGATGAGAGAGTGCCGGCGGAGTTTTGGGATGTGATGAGAGATGTGATAGCTAGAGAAGTAAGAGATTATATGAGTTCAACGTTATCGGCCGAGACATCAGGGTTTCATTAAAAAAGAAAAGAAAAGAAAAGAAGAAGAGAATTAGAAATGGCTAAGCGGATCTGTTTTGTGTTTAATATGTCTTATTTGGGAAGGGTTTCTTTTGGGATTTTTCAATCTCTCTTTGATGTTAATATGGTGATCTTTGCTTCTTTTTCTTTTCTTTTTTTTTTTTCTTTAAAGGGCTAAAAACTTTGATGAAATGTGTAAGGTTTTGTGAATGAATGCCTGAGCTCGAGGGATTAACTTTGCAAAAGATTATACAGCCTGTCACTAGTAATTAAGGGAAAAGGAAAGCAGAGAATTTGCCAATTTGGTTACTACTACTAATTAAGATTGACATTATTTAAAATTAATATATATTTTGGCACATAAGAAAACGATGTATATTCTGTTTAATATTCCTTGTATTCTAGGGGAAGAGTAGTGCATATACATAGTGGGAGGCCATGCAACAACAGGTTCAGAAGTTGTTAATTCTTAAGACAGAGACAATTTTTTATTTAAGGTTGTTGATAATTACGATTTAAACTTGGATCTTTGAAATTTATAAATATTTCATGGGTTATTATCACGACATACTTGATCAGTAAACACTCTTCTCAATATTTTGTATGTTGGCCAATAGCAATTATAAATAGAATTCTACTCACTAGATTTCCCACTTGGATATAATTAGGGGAAAGGTATTCCCTGAAAATGTTGGATTCTAAAATAACAGTAAAATAATAGGAAAAGTATAATTAGGAAAAAACAAGATACTATATATTGTAGTATATATATGAGTAAGCAAAGAATGGTATGTTAAACTGGGATGTGATTTGGAGGATGATTATGAAGTGTTTATATCTCTACCAGAAGCTGTTCTTGGAGCTTTGAATGCGGATGCTAGAGGCTAGGGGTTTTAGCATGACTTAATTTGTTTTTTTTTTGTTTCGGTTTTTACCCCCCCAAAAAAAAAATGCTATGCTAAATCGAAAGTTAATAGTTAAACAAGAGTGAGAGTACAATTTCGATTTTTGGATAACGTATTTATTGAGAGGGTTCCTTATTAGAAGTTGATTAGATTTTGAATTAATGAAGTTTGGACAAATATCTTTGTTAATTAATTAAAAAAAATTTAGATATATGCGCATCAATGTTTGTTTGGGGGGGATTGAATCTAATCATCTAGTTGGAGACATAGTGTTGACAGCAATGCTTATACTGTTATTTGGGATTAGGATACAAGTTTGTCTGGTAATAAAAATAGATAAACATGTTGTCAATACACACAGTTCTTAGGATTCAAATCATGATTTAAAAGGATGACTGTAACTAAATCTCCTTAATTAATCCCTTTGTTTGTATTCCTTTTAAAAGGAGTAATAATTAGGAGGTCTAAGGAGAGAAACAATTATGGGATTCATATTCTCTCGTTTGAGAGCATTTAGAAAGACAAATTTGTACTGATGTTTTTGCTCAAAGTGCAAAATCCAACTTACTTTGCAATTTGTCTCAAAGTACAAATTGGAGGAACATTTCAAACAAAATGGTATAGTAATCTGCTGGTGGTTTTTCCACCTAAATAAATCTCAAAAAATGCTCTTCAAAAAAAAAAAAAAAACAGTTGCCTATGATCCTAAATTCCATTGTTTTTGTTTTGTCTTGGTTCCTTCATTAAATTGGAAATAGCTAGCTGTAGACCAAAGGAGAGATGCTTTTTACTACCACACAAAAAATGAACTTTAACTTTTTTCCTAAAGGAAATGCAAAATTATACACATAAGCAAGAATTCAAAATTATTCAATTGTCATCGGGCATTTGGCCTGGTGGTAGAGTGCTGGATTCTTAATTTCAGTATACCTGAATTATGAAGTCTTGGGTTCTACTCTCACTAAATGTGAGTTTTCTTCCACATCGAGCTTGATAATGGAATAGTTACAGTCTCAAGCATTATTATATTTTTTTAAAGTTCATTGAACTCTTTTGCTAGCTTTTCATGGATCTCAAATCAAATTCAACTTTAGAAATTAAGAAACTGAAAAAGTGCCAAAAACATGCTAATTAAACCACACACTTTTCACCTTATCTGCATGTCGAAATCTCGACTGTACTGAATTGAAGTTCACAGAATGTGGACCTTGCTTTGCCCTGATATTGAAAATTTGGGTTTGTTTTGCTTTGATGGATCATGGAAGGGTGGAAAATTAAAAAAGCATGCAGGGGAGAAAAGGGCGCACTCTGTTTGTATATGGCTGAAAGCAAATTCAATCAAAGCTATGTCCCACTTTACAGCAACAACTTTGGGTTTTATATTACTATTTGATTAACGCATGCATGTTTTAAATGTGCAACAAGGCCCTTATATAGTTATTCCTTTGGGGAAAGAGCAAGTTTTTAAGACATGTAGCTTTCATTGCTGCCTGTAATTTGATTTCCGCGGTCCAATTACATTATTGTTGTATCCCCTGATATATATCCAACACTCGATTTTTAAAGACGTGTGAACGACAGTAACCTTAATTACAAGGGAATAAAGCTTTAATTTTTATTGAGTAATAAAAAAAAACAGTATCTTAGAACTCAACCCAAGTTACAGATTGTTGAAACGTTAGAATTCTGGGTATATATGTAGTTTCAGTAACAAGAATGTTTTATGGCTGATAAAGATAACAGGAAATTAACAGAAAATCTTTAGCAGGTAATTGGATTTAATCATGTGGGGATGTCTTTGGGAATTTGATCATAAATCAGTTTCCACCAAATTTGCTGACAAGCTTTTGGTAAATGCCATTAAAGGGGTTTCAACTAAAGTACTGAAAAATCTGTGTTCCATTGATTTTGGGTTGATATGATCTATGTCTATCTCTTGGCACAAAGGACGGCCCATGGTCCCCCTTTTGTTGTCAAGAGAACCATCATTGGTCGGGCAGAACGTGGGCCGGGTAATCTTTATGTTAAAACTTAAAAGTTAAAAAGGTAAATATCTTGATTTTTTATTTTCTTTCCTAGTCTTAAAACTTCTCCAAAAGTGTAACTTAATTAAAAATGGGGAAAAGTATCATTTCCCCCTTGAATTTGTATCGTTTGAACGTTTTGTTCCTTGAACTTTTTATAGGAGGAAAGCATTTGAATTCCAATTCAAATCCAACAAATCCAAATCCACTAAGATGATAAGATCAGATCACACCTTAATTTCAAACCTTTACTGTATATTCAGTTCTATTTCAAATGTAACTCGTATCATTATCTAATCTCATTATTTCTTCTATCTCGTACCTCTTTACTTCTATGTTAGTGGATTGTGACTTTATTCACTTATAACCATTTTATTAGTTGCATTCGATTCAAGGTGAGCAAAGGCATGTTAGATTGAGTGAAGGGATTTTGATGTTCCTTAAACAAGATTTTAAATTCGAATTTTAGAAATGGTGAAAATATACATCAAAAGAGGTTCTTTCATTCTAAGTCTAATAGATATAAGAAGCTTGTACCATGACTAACTACTCCGCATGGTTTTGTGCGCCCACATCTTCCATCCCAAATGAAGCTGCTGCGTAGGTTGCAATAAAGCTGAAAGTGGAATTTTGACAAAGCATAAGCAACTGCTGCCACTGCTGCCGCAGTGCCGCTGCTGCCGCCTCTGCTTAAATTATTAAACCAAAGCTAAGGCAAAAAACAACAATACTACAAAGTTTGACATTCTGGCCCTCTCATGACGAAAGCTGAACTTTGGTATTTGTGGAAAGCACAAAAAGTTAAGAGACAACATAGTCTCTTTCTGTTTGGCTTGAAGTGAATTCACCCAAAGCCATTTCACACTACAGCACCGACACACAGGATATAATTTTATACTACTTTGATGTCAGAAACCTTCATGTTCTAAATGTGCCAAACTTGTAATTAATTATATTAACCACTCTAAAACTTTTCGTTAACTTGGGTTTTTGCTAAATTAGGCATTGGAATTGTTGTTTATGTCATGTGCTAAGAGCACTCGTGCACAAGGGAACTGAAAGTGGCCTAACATGCTTGGCAAAACTCAAGAATGGGGCCATAGTTCCAACTTTCCAAGGCATTATTTGCTAACTATAAAGTTCAAAAATAAAGAGTATGGACCAAATGGGGGAAGGTTTAAAAGTTATGAAATTAAACTTTAAATCTTAAACTGCAACCAGAGGAAAACTCGATTTTATTAACATATAATTGATATGCATACAATCTTTCACCACTTTCTCCTTAAAAGTATATAAAGTATACCCATCAAAGGGAAAATCAAGACAAAATAAAACAGAACGTACTTCAACTTATTGATGATGATCAAGCTGCTAGCTTTATAATAATTAATTATTAATCATGGTTGATGGTGATCTTCTCCCAAATGATTGATGAGATACCTTCATGCTAGCATGCATATATAAGAGTCTTGTCATGTTTAATAACGTGGCCAAGGCACAACAATGAGTTTCATCAACCCATCTTTGCAATCATTCCCTTCGGCGGAAGCAAAGTAGAAAACCCTCCATTGGTTTATCACGAATGCGTACCCATCACCATGCCCTTGGCTTGGGTTAGCCAAAAGCTTTGCTTTGCTGAAATCGCATGTCAAGTAACTATACAAGTTTGGCAGCAAGTAAACGCTATGAGCCGGAGTTTTCTTGAATTTGAACACTGCAACAACAACAACAAAAAGTTCCATAACATTTTTGGTCAAATAGAACAATATGAACTTAATATCATAAATGGTTTGGTTGATATGAATTATGAAATATGAACCTAATGTATCCTCGAAGTATATGGGTGCATTGTCGGCTGCCCATTCGGTGTAGTTGTAACCATAACGCCAGTTTTCAGAACCTCCAACGACGACGGTGTCAGCCTGAGTCACTGCAAAAAGAGATGCAGCCATAGCTACCAAGAGGATGATTTGTTTAGCAGAAGAGGCCATTTTGTTCTTAAAAATAAAAAACAAGGTAGCTTCGGAATTGGTATATATGTTGAGATGGATGCTGAATTGCGGATGAAAATTGGGGTAGGAAAATGGGGTTTATATAGGAGAGAAATTGCCTTATTCTTCAACGGGATCATTTTCTAGAATCACAAATTTTTTTTCCACCACTCTAGAAACGGGAAACAAGTTGCCCACCTTCACCAAATTCAAAAATTGGGAACTTGATTGGAGCTCGTTTTGGTGCTTTTCTCTCATTAGCTAATTTACCTTAATGTCACACATGAAAATATCTAATTAAGATGATGAAAATCCCACTTTTCATCGTCTTTGATAGGTAAAAGTCATGGAAGGGTGATATTGTCATTAGCATATATAAAAGGGTTGACGAGAAGCAGTTGGTCATCAGAAACTGGGTGGATGTGCGTTTTTATGATGTAAATATAATTATATAGAAGAAAAGTGGATCAAGATATGATTAAAGAGCCGTTAAGGTCATCCAAATACAACTGAGTGTGGATTAATTCAATATATAGTACTTCTTCAACGTTACATTCACCTGATAGGCTGATATTACCCAGTCAACCAACGACTATATATTTCCCTCTGAATCTTTCACTTCTAGTTGTATATTAACTGACTTGTGCTGTTACTTAAACAGAAGTCAAGAATCAACATTTTAATTTTGAGACGACCTTTTTATTTCAACTTCAAGGTTGATGTCTTAAGACTTGTTTGATCACCAATAAGTGGTTGGTTCAAGTGGTTTGGCACTTGTTCCCCTTAAGCTAGGTCTCGAGTTCAAGTCTTGTGAATGGAGAAAATCATTGTTGGGAGAGTTTTACCGCCATAGTGGGGCAACGCGGCTCGAACAAGTTAACTTGTAAATATAAAAAAAAAAAAGACTTGTTTGATCAGTCTGAAATTGTGATATGGGCTTCGAAGGTTGGAGTTGGACTAGATAAATAATCGTCAAGGCCCGATTTTGGTAATGGGCTTTATCTTAGCCCAACGGAACTAATTAATCGGCCCACACCAAATACAAAGAAGCCATCGATCCAGATTTGTTTTGAAATCAATCGACAATTCCCGCTTCTCCCCCTCCCCCAATTTCGTGATCAGGATCACCCCTCTCTCCCTGTCCTGAAACGCTCACTTTCTCCAAACAGCCCCATTCCCTTTCTCTTTCTCGCTGTCTATCTCCCTCCGTCCCCCCAAGCCCTAACGCCCGATTATTCATTTTTCTCCCATACAAAAGCCCCCTTTTCTCTCCCTCCCTCCCTCCCCCAAACCCTAACGCTCGATTTATTACGAACCTCGAACCACGCTGCTGCTGCTGCCGCTGCATTTCGTTCAATATGACTCTCGTAATTGGCGAAGCGGCTTTGATTGCTATATTCTCGCGATGGCGAAGGAAGAACATGAAAAGGTAAGGATTTTCTTTCTTTTTGGTTTTCTCTGTTCTTCTTGCGACAAATTCCTTTTTTTTGTTTTCATGTTTCAAGAACGAGCCGTAATTTTATGGTTTGCAAGCATAATCATTCTCTTTTTGTTTGATTTCTTCTTTATTTCTGCTTTTTTTCCCCTCTGTTTTCTGAGTTATTTTCTTTGTTGCTTTTAGGCTTTGATAGCCAATGGCGTTGGAGCGGGGACTATCTAGAGTGGGCGTCCACAGGAACAGAACTTCTGGGTCTCGATTGCCTATCGTGATACTCGTTTTCTTCTCAGTTCTTGCGCCACTCATTTTCTTTGTCGGTCGAGGGTTTATATCTCTTGTTCGTTTTCTCTTCATTCTTCTCCCCACATTTTTAAGTTTCGCTGCTTAACAGATCTCGTCTTGCCTTTGATTTTGATATTTATTTTGTTTTTGCATTTAAGAATATTAATTTCGAAATTGTTTAATTAATTCGTTGCATCTTTCACTCTCGATGAAAAGTGCCTTATTATTGTTTAGTTCAATTCTGAGCTTTGTTTAGTGAATATTAACTTTTAAACATCTGATTTGATTAGAAATTTTCAAAACCGAATGGTCTAACTTACCTCACCAGAACTGTGTTTCTACTAATATATAATTCTGACTGAAATTTGTTGCTGCACTTCACTTTATGTTGCACTATGAATCTATGATAGAACCTTTTACCTAGAAATGGAAATTCAACTAATTTTTAATTTAGTTGAATTGCTTTATGAATCCAGAAGTTGAGATGTTATTTTGATCTTATTCTGTCTGGTTTTTTTGCCCTGTCAATATTCCAGCATTTCGGTGTTTTCTTCTTAATTGCTTCTGATCTTTATTGATTCTTATGCAGATAAAAATTATATTCAAGGTGGTTCCTGCAAACAGGTAAATTCCTTCCAAGCTTTTTCATTTACATTGCACCTTTTCTTATATGAAAGACTCTGGTGGGTTCATTTTACTCCCTCTGTGGTTTTTAAATGGATGAGTTTTGCAGAATGTTAATTGGAGGGAAAGGGTGGCATTGCAATCCATAAGAAACCTTTTCACTAAAGAGGTAAATGCAAGTTGGAGAGGATGCTGGATGAGTTAAATAATCTTTCTTATTCTGACAGTTAATCAGTTTTACTCGTTTATTATATTCATCTTCTGATGCCTCAATTAAATAAATTCTAGGTCATCGATGTTGTCACTACTAGCACAGCTGATATGGGGCCTGTGAGTCTTGATTCGTTCAGAAAAGGCAATTTGGCTGCATCATGGAAAGTAATTGGGGTAGAGAGTTCTGTGGAGGATAATGCTTCTTCTGAGGTTAGGATATTTTGCTTTCCCTCATGAGTCACCTCCATGGACTATTTTCTATATTTAACAGTCTTTTGTAGTATTTATATATATATATAGACAGCCTGTTCGGTGCAGATGATCATTCGCATGATGCTCCTGCTAGAACACTTCGAAGGGTCAGTATTATCTACTGATGCATTATGTGCTTTTGCATTGTAACAAATTATAAGTGAAAAAGAGGCATCGTACTTACCTTGCAGCAACTTAGAGAAAAAAGATGCGAGAAGCGGGCAGCTGAATTGGTGCAAAAGGATGATGCTTGATTTTTAAGAATTAAGGCTCTGCTGCAGTCTGGGGTCTCTTTGACTAACTTCTTCTTGGTGGTATGCAGGATCCTTCAAAACATCTTTTCCATCTTGTTACAGATGAACTTAATTTTGGAGCAATGAACGTGTGGTTTCTGTTAAATCCCCCTGGCAAAGCCACCATTCATGTTAAAAATGTTGATGAATTTAAGTGGCTTAATTCATTCTATTGTCCTGTTCCAAGGCAACTTGAGACGACGCAATGAGAGAGTATTATTTCAAGGCAGATCATCCAACCACATCTGGAGCCTCAAATTAAGTATCGAAATCCGAAGTATCTCTCGATGCTTAACCATCTGCATTTCTATCTGCCACAAGTAGACCCAAAGTTGGATAAAATCCTGTTTCTCGATGATGATATTGTTGTCAAGAAGGACTTGACTTGATTGTGGTCTGTGGATCTCCATGGAAAAGTGAACGGTGCTGCAGAAACTTGTGGACCTGTGGATGACAAGTATCGGAACTTTTCAAATCCTTATATTTCGAGAAACTTTAATCCTAATGCTTGGGGGGGGGGGGGGGGGGGGGGGGCATATGGAATGAATATGTTTGATCTCAAGGAGTGGAAAAAGAGGGGTATTACTGGAATATACCACAAGTGGGAAAATATGGTGAGTCCATGCAAACACTATATATGCTTGTTTTTATGTCATTATTTTCACTCCATATACAGTAGTCACCTTTAAGCATTCACACAGATAAATCATTTAGTTGTTGAGGGGTCTAATACATATTTTTGGCACTCACCTTTTAAAGTTTTAGTGTAATTATTGCTTATAACTAATCAACACTGTCAAATCATCCTTACTTTATGGCTTTAGCATTTAAGAAGCCAAGGGCAACTGCATTATCTTCTGATTTTTCTCTTTTCTTGCATTGTTTAAATGTTTATCAGAACGATGATAGAGTGTTGTGGAAGCTTGGAAGACTTCCTCCGGGGTTGATTACCTTCTACGGTCTGACACATCCACTTGAGAAGTCATGCCATGTACTTGGTCTTGGTTACAATCCAAGCATAGGCATGAGGGAAATTGAACGTGCAACAGTTATCCACTATAACAGCAACATGAAACCATGGTTGGATTTTTTTTTTGGCCAAAACCATGGCTGGAATTGGCTATGACAAAATATCGATCTTACTGGACAAAGTACATCAAGTATGATCATCCTTACCTTCATAACTGCAACCTTTAGCTTGTCTTTTCTTGGGGTAAGGGCTCCTGAAGGCTTGTCTTTTAACTATCAAGTATCAACTTTTAGCTTGTCTTTTCTTGGGGTAGGGGCTCCTGAAGGCTGGTGTTATCCTCACCGCTTCGGTTCTGTTGCTGCGCCCCAAAAAGGATTGAATGAAGGTGGGAGTCAAGCTCAATGGTTTATTGATGGTAAATCTGCTTTTGAAGAAATTGCTTCTTCAATAGAGAAGGCAAAGTCAGAGGTAAAGTATCTTTCTATGCCAACAATTGAAGCAGATTCAGTATATGTCAATTCCCAATGGTTCTTGGAATTCAGTGATTGAACTTTTTTTGGTGTGCAGATATTCATAACTGGCTGGTGGCTCTGCCTGAAGCTGTCTATGAGACGGCCTTTTGAAGGTAATTCTTCATCTCGGCTTGATGCACTACTAGAATCAAAAGCCAAGGAAGGAGTTCAGGTTCAAATATATCAGACTTGCAGTCCATCAATAGCATATTATTATCTAAATGATTTCAAATTTCTGTGTTTTCATATTAACTAGAATTGACTATACAGATTTACATTCTTCTCTACAAGGTGGTTTCTATTGCTTTAAAAATCAACAGCTTCTCCACGAGAATTTGCTTCGTAACATTCATGTGAATGTGAGGGTACTGCGATATCCTGACCATTTGTCAACTGGCATATATTTATGGCATGTAATTTAGAGATAAAATTGTAAAACATTAAAACTCATTCCACATTTCTGATAAAAGCTCCAAATGGTCTGTGTTTTATGCTTATTGTTCTGTTGTAAAATGTAGGTCACATCATGAGAAACTTGTTATTGTTGGTTATCAGATTTGCTTTATTGGAGGTTTAGAAGTGTGCTTTGGTTTGAACAAAAAAGAAGTGTGCTTTGGATGCTATGAGCCTATGACACAGTGGAACATAGAGTTGGAGATTGCCTTCCCTTTACATGGCCTGGAAGGGACTATTATAACCCCAGGTATGTTCTTTCAAGTTCCTGAGAAAATGATTTCAAAATACGTAAACAATTTCTATGCAATGAGTACATAAAGAAATCACATATCAAGTTGAGAGAATGGTAGGCTACTTTGAAAAATTTTGATGTAATTTAGTTTTCTTTGACTGCTGTATAGGGAATCTGAACCTAATTATTGGGAGGAATCAAGCTTAGATCAAGAGACTTTGAGGTACTTTTTTCATCTCTTTTTCATGTTATTTAGACATGATTGATTGCATTTGATAATAAAATCTCCCTTTGAGAGAAGTCCATCTTGTAATTAACAATGACTGCTGTTTCAGATTGGACTAGTGAATGAAGACAAGGACTTCGTTGAATCATCTATGAATGGTGAGCGTGTTGGAAGGCTGGAAAGTTTCTTCATAGCCTGAGGTGCTCGCTTTGGACTGAGCACGTTTGCGTTTAATCAAGACAGGTTACTTGATCAATATCAGGATTATCATATATGGTCATCCACAACATATAGTCATATTTAGGGTCATACACATCATATAGTTCATATTCAGTAGGGTCATATGGTTCATATTCAATAGTGGCCATCTGCATCATGTAGTTGCATATTTAGTAGGGCTCATATAGTTGCATATTCAGTATGGCTCATTTAGTTGCATATTCAGTATGGTTCATATAGTTGCATATTCAGTAGGGCTCATATAGTTGCATATTCAGTAGCGGACATATAGTTGCATATTCAGTAGGACTCTCATATAGTTGCATATTCAGTAGGGGCCATATAGTTGCATATTCAGTAGGGGACATATAATTGCATATTCAGTAGGGCGCATATAGTTGCATATTCAGTAGGGCGCATATAGTTGCATATTCAGTAGGGGCCATGTAGTTGCATATTCAGTAGGGGCCATGTAGTTGCATATTCAGTAGGGGCCATATAGTTGCATATTCAGTAGGGGGCATGTAGTTGCATATTCAGTAGGACTCATATAATTGCATATTCAGTAGGGCTCATATAGTTGCATATTCAGTAGGGCTCATATAGTTGCATATTCAGTAAGGGCCATGTAGTTGCATATTCAGTAAGGGTCATGTAGTTGCATATTCAGTAAGAGCCATATAGTTTCATATTCAATAGGGGACATATAGTTGCATATTCAGTAGGGCTCACATGGGTGCATATTCAGTAGGACTCATATAGTTGCATATTCAGTAGGGGACATATAGTTGCATATTCAGTAGGGGCCATATAGTTGCATATTCATTAGGGGCTCATATAGTTGCATTTTCAGTAGGGCTCATGTGGTTGCATATTCAGTAGGGCTCATATAGTTGCATATTCAGTAGGGGCCATATAGTTGCATATTCATTAGGGGCTCAAATAGTTGCATATTCAGTAGGGGCCATATAGTTTTATATTCAGTAGGGCTCATGTAGTTGCATATTCAGTAGGGCTCATATAGTTGCATATTCAGTAGAGGCCATATAGTTGCATTTTCAGTAAGGCTCATATAGTTGCATATTCAGTAGGGGCCATATAGTTGCATATTCAGTAGGGCTTATACCATATAGTTGCATATTCAGTAGGGCTCATGACATATAGTTGCATATTCAGTAGGGCTTATATAGTTTCATTTTCAGTAGGGGCTCATATAGTTGCATATTCAGTAAGGGTCATATAGTAGCATATTCAGTAGGGGCCATACCATATAGTTGCATATTCAATAGGGCTCATGCCATATAGTTGCATATTCAGTAGCGGCTATATCATATAGTTGCATATTTAGTAAGGCTCATACCATATAGTTGCATATTCAGTAGGGCTCATGACATATAGTTGCATATTCTGTACGGCTTATATAGTTGCATATTCAGTAGGGGCCATATAGGCATATTCAATAAGGGCCATACCATATAGATGCATATTTAGTAGGGCTCATGCCATATAGTTGCATATTCAGTAGGGCTCATGACATATAGTTGCATATTCAGTAGGGATCATGACATATAGTTGGGGCTCATATAGTTGCATATTTAGTAGGGGCTCATATAGTAGCATATTCAGTAGGGGTCATACCATATTGTTGCATATTCAGTAGGGCTCATTTAGTTGCATATTTAGTAGGGCTCATATAGTTGCATATTCTGTAGGGCTCATATAGTTCCATATTCAGTAGGGCTCAATTTTTTCAAAATGTTAGTTGAAACCGTGTACTCAATTTTGCATGATTTTTGGCAACAAAACTCCTTGAAATTTTTATATTTATCTAATCAAATCTCTGTCACATTGAATTCATGGTTTTCTTTTTATTTGAATCTGAATTTTCTTTCTATTTAATTAGAAATTATTCGGAAAAAAATGATATTTGAAGCGTGAAAAGTTCTTCAATTTTTTTGACTTTGAATTATATTTTTTTATTAGTATTTTGGCCAAAAATTAAGGAAAAATCTTTCGGGTCAAATTTAGCAAAATTTTAGTCGAAATCGTGTTTGATCACGGTTTTTTGAAAAAGCGCGTTCCACGACCTCGACTCAATTTTTTGCATGATCTTTTGTGCCAATAGTACTCGAAATATTTGTTCTTTAACCAACTTTTCGTTAAATTATTATGTTTTAAAATACCTTTACAGAAAATCGAAGGTAGTTATTCCCCTTATTGAAAATCGAAGGGATGAAGGATAGCAAGTAATTCTGATTTATTAAATTCCGTTTAAATTTATCAGTTTATTTATACCCACGATATTGGAAGCGTGAAAAATCCTTCATTTATTTTGCTTTGAATTAAATATTTTTTCTAAATATTATGGTGAAAATTTTATAAAAAATTTTTCGGGTCACTTTTTAGCAGAAATCATGTCGGGGGCTCGTCTCAGTTTTTCATGATTCTTAGCAGAAAGCCTCCTTGAAATATCTAAATTCATCGAATCAAATCTCAGCCACAATGGATTTAAGGACTTGTTTTTACGAGTCTCTGAATTTTTTTCGGTATAATTAAAAATAAATTAGGAAAAATGGAAAAACTATATTTGAAACGTGAATATCTATGTTCATCGAACCAAATCTCAGCCATAATGGATTTAAAGATTTGTTTTTACAAGCATCTAATTTTGTTTCAGTTTAATTAGAAATAAATTGGGGAAAAAATGGAAAAACGATATTGGAAGCGTGAAAAATCCTTCAATTTTTTTTGCGTTGATTACATATTTTTTCTTAGTATTGTGGCGAAAATTTCAGGAAAAAATTTTCGGGTCACTTTTTAGCCGAAATTGTGTACTAACCATCACGGTTTTTTGGTTAAAAAAGCGTTTCGGAGACCCGTCTCAGTTTTGCAAGATTTTTTGCAGAAACCCTTCTTGAAATATCTATATTAATCGAACCAAATCTTAGTCACAATGCATTTAAGGATTTGTTTTTAAGAGCATATGAATTTGTTTCGGTTTAATTAAAAACAAATTAGGAAAAAAGGAAAAACGTTATTGGAAGCGTGATAAATCCTTCAAATTTTTTTATGTTAAATTACATATTCTTTCTGAGTATTATGGCAAAAATTTCAGAAAAATATTTTTGGGTCACTTTTTAGTCGAAAATCGTGTATTAACCATCACGGTTTTTAGGGTAAAAACGTGTCTCGGTGACCCGTCTTAGTTTTGCATGATTTATGGCAGAAAACCTCATTGAAATATTCATCGAACCAAATCTCAGCCACAATGCATTTAAGGATTTTTTTTGTATGAGCATCTGAATTTGTTTCGGTTTAATTAGAAATAAATTTGGAAAAAAAGTGGAAAAACAATATTGGAAGCGTGAAAAATCCTTCTCTTTTTTTTTTGCTTTAAATTAATTATTTTAGGCAAAAATGCGTTTTAGGGGCCCGTCTCAGTTTTTCATGATTTTTGGCAGAAAGCGTCCTTGAAATATCTAAATTCATCGAACCAAATCTCAACCACAATGGATTTAAGGATTTGTTTTTAGGAGCATCTGATTTTTTCTGAGTATTGTGACGAAAATGTCGGAAAAAAACTTTCGGGTCACTTTTTAGCCGAAATTGTGTATTAACTATCACGGTTTTGGGGATAAAAAACGCGTTTTGGGGCCCTTCTCAGTTTTTCATGATTTTTTGCTGAATGCCTCCTTGAAATATCTAAATTCATCGAACCAAATTTCAGCCACAATGGATTTAGGGTTTAATTTTATGAGCATCTAAATTTGTTTTCGTTTAATTAAAAATAAATTAGGGAAAAATGGAAAACTGATATTGGAAACATGAAAAATTCTTCAATATTTTTTTGCTTTAAATTACATATTTTTTTAAGTATTTAGGTTAAAATTTCAGAAAAAAAATTTCGTGTCACTTTTTAGTAGAAATCGTGTACTAACCATCACGGTTTTGTGGGTAAAAACGCGTTTTGTGGGCCCGTCTCAGTTTTCCATGATTTTTGGCAGAAAGCCTCCTTGAAATATCTATATTCATCGAACTATACCTCAGCCACAATGCATTTAAGGATTTGTTTTTACGAGCATCTGAATTTGTTTCGGTTTAATTAGAAATAAATTAAGGAAAAATGGAAAAACGATATTGGAAACGTAAAAAATCCTTCAATATTTTTTTGCTTTCAATTACATATTTTTTCTAAGTATTGTGGCTAAAATTTCAAAAAATAAAATTTCGGGTCACTTTTTAGCAGAAATCGTGTACTAACCATCACGGTTTTTGTGGTAAAAATGCGTTTTGAGGGCCCGTCTCAGTTTTTCAAGATTTTTGGCAGAAAGTCTCCTTGAAATATCTATATTCATGGAACCAAATCTCAGCCACAATGCATTTAAGGATTTGTTTTTATGAGCATCTGAATTTGTTTCGGTTTAATTAGAAATAAATTTGGAAAAAAAAATGGAAAAACAATATTGGAAGTGTGAAAAATCCTTCTTTTTTTTTTGCTTTAAATTAAATATTTTGTCAGAGTATTATGGTGAAAATTTCATAAAAAAAATTTCAGATCACTTTTTAGCAGAAAT